>JAWZYV010016534.1:0-41175 GCA_038373885.1 Cheiracanthium punctorium | reverse complement strand
CCTCGCCCAATAGAAAAAAAAATGGTGCAGTACTTCATTTCATTAAAATAAAATAATTCATGCTCAGAGCCCATGATCTTCGGCAGAATAATTTCCAAGGAGGATGGTATTCAAATCCAGGTATGGCAAAAGGGGCACATGCCCCGGACGCCGGGAGCACGAAAATCGTAAGAAGAGGGTGTAAAATTGAGGTTTGTCCCGTTTGACACAATCTCCAGTTGCGACACTGGTCGAGAATATATAGAAAACAGTCTTTTTCAGGGATAAAAACTAGGAGAGTAGATAGGTGGTTTTGCATCTCTGGCAGAACACTCCAAATTGCGCCCCCTTCCACTACTTCTTGAACAACTTCAATAATAAATTTCAATTCCCTCATAATTATTGTACTTAACAAAATCCTACCTATTCTTCTTACAGATGTGCTATTTTGAAAAAAAGCAAATAAAACATAAAACAGTGAAACTCTGCCTACAATTTTTGTGATCCAGCTGATCTTGTGTCGCCAAGGGTGGCCCTAGGGTACGTGTCGACCCCCTGCAAAAGTAAAAAAGGCGCCCCGTTTTATTCTCTTGATCAAGTTCTTCTCCCGTTTTTGAGTTCGAAATGGTGTCCCTTCGAATATGGCGTCCGATACTATGCTTACCTCGCTTACCGTGTCGGGCCGCCCCTGAGTCCCGCCAAACCTTTAGCTACGGCCCTGCTAAAAATAATTCTTTATAGGACTTAAAGTCCCACTTTTGGTGATATGAAAACAGAATCACTAAAATCGCACCTTAACAATATTAGCTTCATATACAAAATTTCTTGTCTGTCTTGCCTCCGTTTGGCGCCCCTAGCACCGAGGCGCCCTTGTGCGACGCACAACCTGCACAACCGTAAGGGGCGGCCCTGCTTATGACCGATTGCTCGGATTTCGCATTAGGATCAGTTTTGAACCAGACGTCCGAGACAGGACCGGGGCCATTGGCATTTTTCTCACGCAAATTAACGCAGACTGAGAAACGCTACAGGTATACGATCGAGAGTTACTGGCAATTTACTCATCCATTCGTCATTTCCGACATTTTTTGGAAGGTAGACAATTTGCCATTTACTGTGATCATAAACCTCTCATTTATGCATTTACACAAAAAGCTGATAAGTGTTCTCCCCGACAACTCCGACAGTTAGAGTTCATCTGTCAGTTTTCCACAGACATTCGTTTTGTCTCTGGTCAGGACAACGCGGTTGCTGATGCTTGTTCTAGAATCGCGGAAATTAACTTGCCTAGCAACTTAGACTACGCAGCAATTTCTCGCGAACAACAGGAGGATGGGGAACTTAGAAAATTAATGAGTGATGGATTTCAAGCATTTCACAATTTCTGATTCTGGTGCTAAACTTTGATGTCTGGTTTGAAACATGATGAAATCTGTGATGTCTCTACTGGTGTCATACGCCCATACATCCCTCAAGCCTTCAGAAAGACTGTGTTTGAAAAAATTCATTCCCTCTCTCATCCTAGTGGCCGTATTACGGCGAAGCTCGCGAAGGACAGATTCCTTCCATTGACAAGGACTAAAAAATTTGTAAAATTTTGTGTCCCTTGCCAAAAAAGCAAGATCTCTAGACACACAAAGTCCGTCATCGGAAATTTTCCAATTGTTTCAGGCCGTTTCAACCATGTTCACTTAGATATTATAGGTCCTTTGCCTCCTTCCAACGGTAATATTTACTGTTTCACGTGCATAGACAGATTTTCACGATGGCTAGAGGCATTTCCTATGGCTGACCAGAAAGCTGAGAATTGTGCTGAAACCTTCCTGTTCGGATGGATTTCCCGATTCGGTGTACCAGATACCACCGATAGAGGCTCCCAGTTCGAGTGCGATCTTTTCAATGCATTTACTCGTTTTTTAGGGTCGGAAAGAATACGAACAACCAGTTATCACCCAATTTCTAATGGAATGATTGAATGCCATCACAGACAAGACTCTATCAAATGCTACGTCACAGAACGTTGGGCGATTTTGACTTTGGTGTTGCTAGGTATCCGGACAAGCTTGAAGAAAGACATCGGAAAATCTCCAGCCGAAACAGGGGTCAGAGCCACTCGTTCCCTCAAAAAAAGTTGATTTAGTGACTATTTTTGCAAAAAAAGTGACCATTTTTATGAAAAAAAGTGACTACACATGATTTTTTTTTTTTTTTAAGTATACGTTATATGTGAAAAAAGAATGAATATGTGAAGCTTGCTTTGTTAGAAGTATATTTTACAAGCAATACTAAAAATAAAATGATAAACTAAAAGTCAGGTCATATAGCTGTTTCGATCAAAAAAATTTCAAGCTTCTTCTCTGTAGATATATTTCATTCACAGTATAGGAAAGACTGGACTGTGAAGGACTTATATTTCTACTGAAGATTGAAATTTTTTCGATTGAAACAGCTATATGGCCCGACAAATAACTTTTAAGGTGGTATTTGTGTGTGTGTGTGTGCATGTGCAAAGTTTTTAATGTTTTAAATAACAGTTATTTTGAGTGCTTTTGTTAATCAATACAATTTTTAGACATTAAAATAAAAAAATTAGTTTAATTGCTTATTTTGCAATTAAAAAATAATACTACATAGATGAGAGGCTTTGTTGTAAAGTTGAAATTAAAAGAAATAAAAAATTTTAGTTTGAACTAAAAATTCTTAGTATTTTATTTAGTCTACTATTTTACATTCAAAATAATAATAAAAATACAACGCTGAATATAATTTTGGTCTTGGCATTATTCTCTACCAAAATTTCATTTTTCCTTTACGAATTTTGAAATTAGGCTGGAATGTCTTCTTCTCGATACTCTTTTCAAGGTTTAAAACTTCTTTTTCAAGTTGTATTTCTTCGCACTTTAGGTTCTCAACACCTTCCATCATTCCTTGAGCCAAATGAATTTCCTGAATACTACCTTTTGAGGTTGCTGTTTTTTGCCTTTTATTGGCTTCCTGAAATAATTTTTCTCTGACTTTTTTTTTTTTCGAGCTTCTTTTAAATCATGTTTTAAATCATCTAAATCAGCTTTTATCCTTTTTGCTTTAATTTATTTTCTGCTTCTTCTGCATCTCTCTTCTTTTTCTTTACTACATTTTTTCTTTCACTTTCTTTTCTTTTCTGCTCTTCACAGTACAGTGTATAGCTGTGATGAGCATTTTGGGCTGAATTCAGCAGCTCTTTTGTAATTGGTACATTAGAGGGACAATTTTAAACCATCTATAACATTTAATCTTGCATTTAAAGTTCGTTCATTCATGGCAGATCTCTTCCCTGTTAGGATTCTTGATGAAACAGAAAATCCTCTCTCAACATCTGCACTACCATGATATATAGTTAAACATATTTTCACAAACTTTTCAATGGTGGGATACTTTGAGTAACCAGAGTGATTTTTAATTTTGAAAATTTCACTCCAAAAATGATACATTCTTTGTCCTGGAGTAGAATTTTTTGTAATTGCTTCTGTTTATAATAATTTCCATTCATCTAACAAAACATCTAATTCAATTACAGGCATTTCTTTGCTAATTTCAACAATGTACTTACAGCTGTCAGATTTTGAAATTTCTGATGGCTGTAAACATGAAAAATACTTTAGCATTTTATCTCTTTTTTTAATTAAATACTGTCCACAAGTAGCATAATGTTTTTGGGCACCAATTCTTATTTCCCACTGATCATCTTTCAGTAAGATTTTGGATTTCTTCTTCAGCATATTGCTCACAAAGTACTTCTTTTGGTGACAAAAAATTTTCATTGTTGAAGGCATTTTCGGAACTTCTTGACCAATCTCTCTGGTGCAGACCCTGCCCATCAAAGTTAACAGAAGTCCATCTAATTGCGTTTGAAGAACATGAATAAGGGGCTCTTTTCTTTGGAAAAAAGAACTGAATTTGACAAAAATGTCTGCACTGGAAATGATGAAATGCAGCTGAGCTTTCATTGTCTTCTTTTTAAGAAGTGAAACAATTTTATTATATGATGATATTGAAGATAATGATTTGTAACGAGGAAGGAATTCTAAGATGAAATAATGTTGAAGAGCTGTCCACTGTTCAAGACGGTGACATGCAGCACCTTTAAGAGAAAGCCATCGAGTGGGCGCATGCTTAATGAAAGCATGTGGAGGGACTTTTTTCTGTGTTTGTGATGTAGCATATTCTTCTTGGCGAGAAAGCTATCCATGAAAAAAATAATATACTGCAATCACTTAATCAGAAACAACACTACCATAAGCTTCCAATCCTTTTAAAAAGGCATTATTAACATGATGGAAATTAGGGATGGACGCGAGACGACTTTTTGCGAGACGAGACAGAGATTTACAGCTTTTTTGCGAGACGAGACAAACATTTTTAACATTATGATATAGGGATTTTTGCGAGACGAGACAAGCTTTTCGGCTGTTTTGCGAGACGCGAGACGGCAATTTTTCGTCTCGCGTCCATCCCTAATGGAAATTGCATGTGCCAACAGATAAGACTTTTCCCCCTTACAGCCATCATCTCCTCATTCAGTAAATGAAACACTGTGATTCACAGCTGGACCATCAGATAAAATGGTAACTAAATGTTTCAGGCTCAAAGACCCTTTATCCAAAGCTGAAAGAATTGATGTGGACAAAATTTCAGTTCGCTTGATGTTGTTGTGGGATTAAGGAGAATTATCTGCACGAGGGATCTAGGCCTATGGATGGGGTGCCCACCGTGGGGGTCTTTTAAAGGGGTCCTAACCTGTACTTATGCTAAGATTCGGAGGAAACTACGGAAAACTCCGAACGGTTAGGTGGGCTGACGCGACCTGGTTTTGAACCAGGCACCTTCCGTCTCCCAGTTCAAAGCGCTATGCGCTAGGTCACTGGTCGGGCCCTGTTCGCTTGAAAAGATGCAAAGAAGACTACTCCTGTGATCAGTGGTGTTTCTCAGGCGAGTATTCGAATGCTCCGCTGGGAGCTAGCTTTACACAATCACTGGATACCGGCAGATTCATCACTGAAAAGAAGCAACGAAAAAAACTCCTGTTCTATGAACAGTATTGCTTCCAAGAACGGGTCTTTCAGTGCATTTGCCCTTAAAATTATTTTTATGGGGGACCCATATCAGATTGTGAAACATTTTTAATGCTAAAATAAAACAAAAAATCTCATTATTGCAAAAGCTAAGGCAGGGAAAGAGCCTTCAAAAATATCTTTAACACTGTGCTTTTTTTTTCCGAACTGAAATTGGCAGCTGCAATTATGAGAGTCCACATCACATATTATTCTAAAATAAATAAAATAAAATAAAATGTGAGAAAATAACTAAAGCACGCAATTCCGCGGAAGATTCTCATCCCTGTTCGATATTTTTAAAATACGTATAAAATGTTGAAACAAAAAAGTACACTTACCTATCTCGAAAATGTAGAACAAAATCAAAATTTTCCTTTACCGCATACTTTTGTTTGTGGGATTACGGCCGGCCCTCCGTGGGGTCTTTCTTCCACGTGCATTCCAGTAGACTATAGACTTCTTTGAATGTATAACGTCATAGTGTTTCATTCACGATTGGCCACAACAAAACCAATGAAATAGGGCAATTTGCTTAGATGCCAACCGTTTCTAGCAATTTGTTTCATTTCAAGCATACTTTACAGTTCCTTTCTCCTGAAAGTGTTCCACATCGGCGAAAAAGCGCGTCAGAATAATACGCGACTATCGAATGTTTTTCTTGATAAAGTGACTTTTTACTCAAATTAGTTACTTTTTCATAAAAATATGGACCTTAGTGACTTTGCTGAAAAAAAGTTTCTTTTAGTGACTTTTAGTGACCGGCTCCGACCCCTGCCAAAATGTTTTACGGAGAAATTTTGCGACTTCCTGGAGAGTTTTTTCGTTCCACCAAACAAGTTCCTGGAACTGCGAATTTCATCTTGCAGCTTCAAGAGCCTATGCAACGATTAAGACGTGTTCCTGCTAAGCACCATGGTAAACATGATATCTTCATTCACAAAGATCTGCCAGCATCTACTCACATGTTCGTACGACGAGACTCTGTCCGTAAGCCTTTGCAAAAGGCATATGACGGCTCTTATGAGGTACTTTCCCGTAATAATAAATTTTATACTTTAAGCATCAAAGGACAATCTCGCACAGTCTCTATTGGCAGCCTCAAACCAGCGTACCTCTTAAATGAACAACTACAGACTGTTTCAGTATTGTCCTCCGTCGGTGGAAAAGACACTTATGTTACCAGATACGGACGTTTAGTCCATTCCAGAATGCCACTTCCTTTGTTCTCGCGGGGGAGTACTGTGGCGTTGATTTCGTCGGTTTACGAACCAACAGTTTGCGAGCTGACAACCATAGCGAGTCAGTTTGCGAACACACCCAGAGCGAAAAGTTCCGCGAATCCACGAAGATGCAAATTGACCTTCACCGGGCTCTCTGGAGTAGATGGTTATAAAGTATATAAACACACAGCTGTGAGTGAAATTGCTAGTAGCAGCAGTATGTTCTGTAAGTCATGACTAATCGTTTGCTATGTTAATTGTAATCTTTAAGCTTATTTATTTTTATTATTGATCAATAAATGTTATTTGTTAAGCTGCTGTTTCATGACTTATTTTGAAGTAAGCACGTTTAGTGCACAACGTAAGGAGGTGTATAATCTTCACCCCCACTTCAAACATTAATAAGACAAAATATTTGGAAGGGGAACATGCCCTCGCAACCCCATAGGTTGTGAACCTATATATACAGTGGAACCTGCCTAATGTGACCACCCTCGGGAACCACAAAACTGGTCACCTTACAATAGCACTTTAATAAATTTGTTTATGCTTAAAATTCAAATAACACTTGCACAAACACTCTACAGCTTATTTATAACAAGATCTTAAAATCAATAAATATCCATGAACAAAAAAGAGGAATGTCGGGAGTAAAATACTGAAACATTAAGATGCACATTGCATACAAATTGTGTGCGACTTCCTTATACTTACGTTTCAATATGTATTCAATACTTCTTGGTCACAATGAATAATAAAAAATAATAAATATGAATAAAAAATATAAATTTCCATTTTGAAGCTTGACATATTACTAAACTACACTTTGAATGTTTGGGTTGTTTTCATGTTTGCATAAATATAGTTCATGATACAATTTTCACTAGTGTACATCAAGAACATATTGTTTAGATAATACACTGTGCTGTAACAGCAAAGTTCTAAAAGGGCAGCTCGAGAAATAAATCGCCAGGCTGAAAAAATGAAAAGAAATGTTAGGCTTTATACACGTTTGGCAAAATTTAAATGTGACTCGCCACAGGAGTGATCAGAATATAGTTTTTGTAGCCTAGACAAAATTATTGTAATCTTGTGGGAAAGGAAGAAAATTAAATATATTCACAGACTACAAACGCCAATAAAATGCATTACAAATGCTAAAACCAAAGTAAATTAAGAATAAGAAACAGTTAAATAGCATTATTGACAGATGGGAGATTTAAAATGGCAAGAGTATTTACATTTAGAATAGGTAAAGGGAAATCAGAAGTACGCATAAATGTGTGACTAACTTCATCAAAAGTAATTGTAAATACGTGATCATCCCACACACCTCTTACCGGAAACCACGCTGAATCAATTTTAGCATCAACAGAAATATAAAAGAATCTAGACTGAAACAAGTTTTCTTTTTAACTTATTTATCTATTTTTTTTGTTTGTTTTATTTATTCATCTATTAAGAACAGGTGTTATGGAAGAGAGAATCTATGTTGAGATCAAATCTTGTGTTAAACAACTGAAAAGGGATATAGCATTCTATATTATCTGAATGTGTTTTATATTTAAGAGGCAGTTTATAGTGAAAAGTGGTAACATTTGACAGTTTAAAAAACTTAAATTTGGCAGATTATCTGGTCACTATACAGTTTTCGCAGGTGATCACTTTACAGGATATTTTCCTCATACATTTTTTATGAGTTACAATGAAATTTCACAAAAGTGTTCACTTTAGACAGGTGGTCTCTTTACCAAGGTAGTCACTTTAGCAGGTTCCACTGTATTTTAGGTTGTGAGCTGCGCTCAGCAATAAAACCAGTGTTCTGGGAATGACCTCTGCTAGTTGCAGCACATACAGTACTACAGGATACATGGATCCTTTAGTTCTGGTTGACCTAGGTGATAACAGTTAATACTAGTAGGAAAAAAAAATATGCAAACCAGAGATCTGCATAGGCCTAAAATTTCAAGCCCGTCTCGGCCCAGGCCGTGATCAAAATAAAAAGGGGCCTTGCTAAAGGGGAGTAGGGGGAAGTCGGAAGTTCCCCCCCCCTAAAACTCGCAAAATTCTATTATGCTTGGCAAAATTAGATACCTAGCTGGAAAAATTAGTTAAAATTTTTTAACAAAAAACTATAATTGAACTGTAACCAGCGCCGGCGCAAGGTTATCCGGCGCCAGCCTGCAAAAAAACCTAAAATCGCCCCCCTCTCCATTTTTTTTTTTTCCTTCCCAGGAATAGGTTGAAGAAAGCATTTGTTGAAAAAAAAAATAAATTTATTTATCGGGAAAATTAATTTTTCTACATTTCATATTTACAAGCTTTTCTATAATTTCTTTTCTATCTATCTCTTGACAGATTTCATTTTCAATAGCAATCAAAGCTAGATTTATCAGTCTTTCCTGAGATATATTTGACCGTAAATACGTCTTGATTTATTTTAATTTTGAGAATTATTTAGAATTGTTGAGAATTATTTTGATTATTGAGAATTATTTTGATTTAATTTTCGCTACTGGCAACACTAACAGGAATGCTGAGTAGTATTCTCAATATGATATTCAATTTCGGGAAGCACAATTTATTTGACACAATTAAGTTCAGAATATCGAATGGGTCATTCATACCGGCTGTAAAAATGTCTTTAGAAGCTACTATTTTGTCAAAAAGTTCTTCTGCGTTAATATCTTCACTATCACCATATTGTAAAAAAAAATATCAATTACTGCATTTTATTTTCAAATCTGCATTATCGATTTCCGATAAATTACACAAGAAACTAAAATTATCGCAGTGATTTTTCATTGCGTCAAATCTTTCATTTAATGATTCCCAAGCTGTATCCAAAATTAAAAAAAAAATAAATAAATAAAAATAAAAAATAAAAAAAAAATAGTTTTGTTTGTAAATGAGCCCTGAAACAGAAACCAAGGTTTAAGATACGGCCGCATTTTTTGCATAATGCTAAAAGACTTATCAGAATGCTGAAATTAATGGGTTTCTCTTTTTTGCTAAAGCATTCAGAGAAAATTTGGAGCTGAAATATTGAAGAGAAACAGGGATAAAAGTAAAAATTTCCTGATAGGGAATTGTTATAGAATGGTAGTGTGGATAATCTTTTATTTTCAATATCGATGAATCTATATAAATAAAATTAGACTTTTGTCTGTACATTTCTTGGAATTCAAAAATTTTGCGATTTCTATCCGTTTCAAGCACCCGGGAATCCGATGAAACCCTCAAAAAAAAGTTTGTCTGTCTGTCATTCTGTCATTCTGTCCGTGACGCTTTTTTTGTTTAAGCATCACGCAAAAACGACCGAAGCGAATGATATGAAATTGGGTGTCGTGATAGGTGGTCACTCAACTTAAAACATAGGCGTCCAATTTTTAAAAAATCCTGATTGGATTTTGAGATTTTGCGAAAATCCTTTCAAACTGCGTAAATTTGTGTTCAAGCATCACGTAAAAACGACTGAAGCGAATGATATGAAATTGAGTGACATGATAGGTGGTCACTCAACTTAAAACATACGCATCGAAATTTTAAAAAATCTTGATTAGATTTTCAGATTTTGCGAAAATCGTTTCAAACTGCGTAAGTTTGATTTCAAGCATCACGCAAAAACGACTGAAGCGAATGATATGAAATTGGGTGTCATGATAGGTAGTCACTCAACTTAAAACATAGGCGTCCAATTTTTAAAAAATTCTGATTGGATTTTGAGATTTTGCGAAAATCCTTTCAAACTGCGTAAATTTGTGTTCAAGCATCACGTAAAAACGACTGAAGCGAATGATATGAAATTGAGTGACATGATAGGTGGTCACTCAACTTAAAACATAGGCGTCGAATTAAAAAAAAAAAAATCTTGATTAGATTTTGAAATTTTGCGAAAATCATTTCAAACTGCGTAAATTTGTGTTCGCACATCACGTAATAACTGCAAAGGGGAAAAAATGATATTTGGTGAAATGATAGGTGGTCACTCACCTTAAACTATAAGCATCTAATTAAAAAAAATCCATCAGATTTCGAGATTTTGTGAAAATCGTTTAAAAGAGTGAATCTTTGTTCCCGTATTACGTAATAGCGACTAAAGCGAATGATATGAAATTTGGTCACCCGATGGATGGTTGCTCAACATAAACTATAGGAGTCCAATTTTTTAAACAATTTTATTAGATTTTGAGATTTTGTGAAAATTCTCTCAAAGTACGTTTACATTTCTTCAAACATCACGTAATAACGACTAATACGAATGATACGAAATTGAGTGATATGATAGGTAGTTGCTAATCTTAATTTATAGGCGTTGAATTTTAAAAATATTTTGCTTACATTTTGAGATTTTTCGAAAATCGTTTTAAAATGCTGAAAATTTGTTCCAGCATCACGAAATAAATACTGCAGGGAATGAAACGAATTTGGGTGACATGATAGTTTGTCACTCAACTTAAATTCCAGGCTTCAAATTTTTCAAAAATCTATACTATTAAAATCTGTGCGCGTCTGTCTGTCTGTCTGTGTGCAGCATCATCTCCTCCGAAACCGCTGGGAGTTGAGTTTCAATCGAGGTGTCCACTTATTCGAAAAATTCCGAGGAAGGTCTTCCGCTAATTTAAATTTCGAAATTCGAATTAGTTTAGGAGATATTGATAAAAAAACCCCGTCAAAAACACTAATTTTTGCTCTCCGCAACTACGCGATTGTAACCCCTGTAGTGAAAATGTGAGAAATAAGCATCGAGGTTGCCATGTTTGGCGAATTTATTAAATGATTTACACTCTTGCATTAAAAATAAAGGAATAATACTTTTTTTCTGTTTCGAATATTTGCTAGGTTATTTTTTAATTAAAATATCGTCTGCGTGGGAAATCAGAGCAGGAATTCAATATTTTTTATACGCAAAAGAAAAAGGATTTGTAAATTTCAGAGACTAAAGTGCATAACCTTATAATTTGGCGAAAAAAAAAATGGCTTATATGGCGATTTGGGAAAGTGGATTCTAGTGGTTTGCACACAATTTTAGCCTTGGCGCAATTTACTGAGAGCGTAAAGAAATAGTATTTTTAAAAACAAGTGCAGGTTTTACTAGAATTTATCCTGAAATTTTAATTTTCTGTTCAGAAATAATGCAGTTATTAAGGCGATTTTAAATGATTTTCATCAAGTTAAATAAATTGATTTAAGTTAGGGAAACCCCGCCAAATTTCAGAAAATTAAACTTTATCATTTGTATTGCTAATTCTATGCCCCGAATATGAGCTTATTGAACGAGCGTATGAATAGATAATATTTTTTAATCCCGCCAAACAGGGTGTAATAAAATAGGAAGTCTTTATAAATACGAATGCTGTTTGAGATGAATGAGAATATTTTTAAAACCCAGTTAGACTAGCTGGTAATGCCTTTAAATTATTGCATTTATTGTGAAATTTAATGTGTGATTCATTTTGGCTATTTGCCATCGACTGCCGACGTTAATTACGCCAAAATGGCAGTTCTAGCAAAGTAAACATAAATAAATCATTTCATATTCTATTTTTAACACTGCTACAGTTTCCGTAGCAACGGAATCCATTGTTGCCACTTAAGTTGTTCAATTTAATAATTAAGTGAAACCACTCATTTCTACCTCTCTTAAGACCCAAAAATGTTAAAACGCATTAAATGTGAAACAAATAGAATTTTAACATATTTCCTTCGCGTGTGACGTCATTGTCTTCTGTTTTGCTGTCAGATTATCCGGAGAAGCACATTACACGCTAACGTATGTGCTGCTTCGGCGGACATAAGGAAGCAATTTGTCCGGTGCGTATTTGCCTAACCCCTCTGTGTGTCTAAATTGAAGCATTGAAACTTTGTAGGCGTTTTTTTTTAAACTAGAAAAAGGCAGATTAACGTCGTTAACGTGAAAGAAGCGATATGGAAAACTATTTAATTGGTAGCCGTAATGCGAAATGATAATCGATTATTCACATGCGCAAAGCAACAAAATTTCAAAAGTATGAAAAGTCAGGAATATGAAATGAAAATCCAAAATAAATCACCAGAGACTATAGGATAAGCATCGTGTACGAGAATGATATTGCAATCATGTACATAACAAAGGCTCTTGCAAGGAATACAAAATATAATATGAAATTAATTGCTCTTTCTTCCCATGGCGTTTGTGGAATCTTTCCGAATAACAGGATCCAATGTGCTTAGAATATTTCATATAAATTACTTTTTTGTTAAAGTTCTATTTATTTTTTCACATATCTTCCAGTTACTCCAGTTACAAGACCTAGAGCTCTAGAAACGATTTCAGATTTTGTTTAATATTGAATTTGACACTATGCAATTAATCTATGTTAAAAATAAAATGTGAAATTAGTTATTTATTTAGTGTGAATCGGCAGTGAGATCAACGTTAGTTTTATGTAACAAGTGTGCTACTGTATTAAGAGTTCAGTAAGGGTAATAAGCTTTTCCGCTTAAGTTACGTCACAAATTTTTTCATTTGCGAAAGCGACAAGATCTTCACGAAAACAGGATGCATTTTTGGTTTCTGAACGTACAATGTGCATCGATTGTTTCGTGTAGGTTTTTTAAATTTGAGTAAAATTTAATAAAGTCATCTGCAACATAACTGTGCTAATGCATTGTCCACGTTTTACGAAATGCAAGATAAGATAAAATAGTATTCAACATCATGTAAAGTTATTCATATAGTATGTATGAATGCTATAAATTAAACCTAAAAAAGAGAATTATATGATGTAAAAATAAGGCATTTTTCGAAAGAGAAACGTTTCGTCTGCATACCGTAAAGTTCTTACTTTTCTGATCGCCAGTGACAATGACGCAGTTTTTGTGTCATCATGTTGCAATCGTCTCAAATTTCCACTCATGGAGTCAGCTTTTTCGTCCAGAAACTCCAGCAATTTTTTCACTATTAGAGATTTCCTATCACTGGGTTTTAATTCGACTTATATGTGTGTAAGGAAAAATATTTCGCCCTCCTATCGTGCGGAGGAGAACGGGTAAGGCAGCTAGTCTATACTATTAAAATCTGTGCGCGTCTGTCTGTGTGTGTGTGTGTGTGGTGTGTAGCATCATCTCCTCCTAAACGGCTGGGAGTTGAGTTTCGAACGAGGTATCCACAAATTCGGAAAATTTCGAGAAAGAACCTCCGCTAATTTAAATTTCGAAATTCCAATTAGTTTAGGAGATATTGATAAAAAAACCCATCAAAAACGCTAATTTTTGCTCTCCGCAATTCCGTGATTGTAACCCCTGTAGTCAAAAAAGTGAGAAATAAGCATCGAGGTTGCCATGTTTGGCTATTTTATTAAATTATTTAGACTCCTGCAGTAAAAATAAAAGAATAATGATTTTTTTTCTGCTTAGATTATTTACAAAGTTATTTTTTAATTAAAATATTGCGTTCATGTTAAATCAGAGCTGGAATTCAATGTTTTTTATGTGTGAAAGAATAAGGGATTGAGAGATTTCCGAGACTAATATGTATATTTTTTAGTTTGGCCGGGAAAAAAAATGGCTCATTTGGCGATTTTGAGAAAGTAGTAGGTTCTACCGATTTGTACAGTTTTGGGCTTGGCGCAAATTACTGAGAGCGTAACGAAATAGTATTTTTAATAACAAGTATAAATTTTACGGCGCTATAGTTCGATTTTTCATATAGAAATAATGCAGTTATTAAGGCGATTTTAAACGATCTATAGAATTTTCACCAAATTAAGTAAACTGATTTAAGTTGGAGGAATTCCGTCAAATTTCAGAAAATTGAAATTCTCGCATTTTGTACATGGTAGTTAACGGTGATTAAAACCCGTTATAGTTAATAATAATTTAAATAACTGCTACTTATCAATAATATGCCTGCATTAAATTTTAAACGATCGAACCATATAAATGATAGATAGCTATTTCCCATTTTGATTGCTGTTAAATCAATGCTTCGAATGATTCCCTGAAAACAAAAAAAAACTTGCAAAATGGTGTATGTTGGCATTTGGCGATCGAAGTACTGTGTAATAAATAATTGATTCTTATTTGTTAAAGCAGCGCTACGGAAGTTTCTTTTACTAATAGCTGTTAGAAAGGCGGAATTAATACTGTCTAATATATTTTTTGTTTTACGAATTGAAATGTATGTTGATTCCTACTTTAGTACATTTCTTAGCAAAGTTGGCGAAAAATATTCTAATGTAGTGCAGCTCTGTACGTATTAATAATTCCATTCCACAACTGAGATGAGCCGATGTCACTAGCGTATACATAGATATTTTTTTTTTTTTATTCCGCCAAACAAAGTATTGCGTATTGACTTCAGTGTCAAGTTTAATTTGTGGTTTGAGCCAGGCGCGTAGCCAGGAAATTTTTTCGGGGGGGGGGATATGAACTTATATGTGTATAAATAGATGGAATTTCATCACTAATCCAAAAATTTCGGGGGGATATATCCCGATACCCCCCCCCCTGGCTACGCCCCTGGTTTGAGCTATTGGCCATCGACTGGCGGCGTTAATCTCGCCAATATGGCAGTTCTAGCAAAGTAAACATGAATAACTCATTTCATGTTCTATTTTTAACATTGCTATTATTTCCGTAGCAACGGAATCCATTGTTGCCACTTAAGTTGTTAAATTTAACAATTCAGTGAAACCACTCATTTCTACAGTTTTTAAGACTCGAAAAAGTGAAAGCGCATCAAACGTGAAATAAATAGAACTAATTGTAACAGACTTGCACTTTAAAAATAATCGAAGTTTTCATGCAATTCTACATATCTTTAATTTTATTTCCTTCGCGTGTGGATGTCATTTTTTACGTCATTTTTGCTGTTTTGCTGGCAGATTACCCGGAGCAGCACATAACCTCTAATGTATTTGCTCCTCCGGACATAAGCAAGATCGTATGTCCGGTGCGTATTTGTGTAACCCCACTGTGTTAATCAGATTTTTCTGGTGTCAGATTTTTTAGACCATTTTTTACCGCGGAGATTCCGATCCTGAAGTTTATTGATCACTGATAAATGAAAAAAAAAAGATCAATTATATGCAAGCAGGAGTAGCCAAAAATTTTTCATGGGAATGTTACGGGAGTTAAGAATATACATTTTGTATGGCAAAAAACTCCACATGGGGGATTGTGACCCCCTATCTCCTCCTTGGCTACACCACTGTACGCAAGCATCAGTTGTCACGTCATGAAAAACCGTCGTAGATGGCAAACTCCGAAGCTGTTCTGAGGGTTATACAAAATTAAAAATTTTGCTTTTAGTAAATTTTACTTTTGATACAGTTCGAATATTTGGTTTTAATACATTTCGGCCACCAAGGTAAGATGAAATATTACTAAATACAGCAACCCAGAATTTTCTTAACTATTGAATTTGACACTATGCAACTACAGTAGATTCCCTATAACACGGTAGATACGTTCCGTGTTATAGGAATCCGTGTTGTACGGGTCCTGCGCTATACTCCACCTGGAGTGCGGACTGCGCGGTATAATCGCGGCAAAACTTATTTGCGCTCCGTAAAAATGTAATGATGTTTGGTGTTGCCCTTCAAAAGGAATGTTAATTACAGGAGCTAAGGCGTCATAATATCAGAACATATGTCTCATTTCATCGTGCTGTACGAGTCTCTTTTAACATGTTACACGAAAACGATCGTAATGTTTTCGTCGTGTTCTAAGAATTCGTGTTGTAGACCCATGTTATAAAGGGGGTCAACTGTAATCTGTAAAAAATGAAATTAGTTATTTATTTAGTGCGAATTGACAGTGAGATAAACGTCACTTGTCACTTTTATGTAACAAGTGTGATACTGCATTAAGAGTTCAATAAGGGTAATAAGCTTTTTCTCAGAAGTTACATCACGAACGTTTTCATTTACAAAAGCGACATTATTTTCACCGGAGCAGGGTACATTTTTGGCTTTTAAACGTAAATGATGCATCCATTGTTTCATGTAGGTTTTTTAATTTAGGTAAAATTTAATAAAGTCGTGTGTAACATAACTGCGCTAATGCATTGTCCACGCTTTGAAAAATGCAAGATAAAATTGTTGTCAACATCATGTAATGTTATTTATGTGGTATATACTATATATACTAAACCTCAATGTGGTATATACTAAACCTCACAAAACGAATTATTTGATGTAGAAATCAGGCATTTTTCGAAAGAGAAAAGTTTTGTCTAAATACCATAAAGTTCTTTCTTTTCTGATCGCCAGTCACATGACGTAGTTTTTGTATCATGTTCAATCATCTAAAATTTGCACTCATGATGTCAAATTTTAGTCACGATTCAAGCATTTTTTCACGTTTTGAGATTCCTCATTACTGGGTTTAATTCGAATTATATATGTGTAAGGAAAATATGCGTTTCCCACCGTGCGGAGAACGGGCAAGCAGCTAGTGTTGATTAAATTTTGAGATTTTGCGAAAATTATTTCAATATGCGTAAATATTCGTTCGCGAATCACATAATTACGACTAAAGCGAATGAAATGATATTACTTAGTTACTCTCTAACCTGTAATATTTTAACAATACATGAAAATTATAACTTCGCTTTCTTTACTTTGGCAACATACTACATCCATTCTGTGTACTCCTACAATGCTGACGAAAGTTCTTGCTTTTTGGAAATTTTCATTCACTAACCCGTCGAGGACGGGTACTTCAGCTAGTTTAAATATATAAATTGTGCGTCTATGATTTTCAAGACCACTGCAAAAACAACACAGGAAAAAGAGATCGGACAATATCTCTCGGTGAGAAAAATGGAATTACCTTTATAGCAATTTGATAAAGCCCTTATTTTAGCTTTTTTGCTAAAGAATTTTTCAACTCAGCTTTAACCCTGCGAACACATCACAATTTTTAGTTCAGTGGCAGTAAAACAGTCTCTCTGCGTCAAAAATCCCTCAACTTAGATTTTATTTATTAAAATTTTTGAAAATGCGTCTTTCAATATTTAATTTAGTGCAGTTAAAAAGTTTCCACTTGCTGTTCAAAATTTACGACTAAGTAGTTGATTTCCTTCTTAAATATTTGATCTGTGAAACATAATTTCTGATACATTTTTTATTTTTTCGTTTAAAATTGTTCTATTGCTTTTTAATTAGCATAAGCTAAATTCGCGAGCACGGAGAATTATTATACAGTTTCTACTAAGCCAGATTTCTGATATCCAACGTGTCAGCGGCTTTTATGTACTCGGGTAATTGAGGTTTTATTGTACACACACCACACACACATATATATATATATTAGAATATTGTATATTTTAGTGGATGCTACATTGATTCGTAATATATATATATATATATATATATATATAACTGCACCTATTCATGCATCTCGTTTTAAAAAATAAAAATATAATCACTATTTAAAAAAAATAAAGTGTTCAGAAAGAAGAAAACGTTCATTCCGTATGAGGAAATGTTAAAAATCTAATCATTTCTTCTAAAGAACACCTATTTCAAAAATGCTTCTTACCTGCAATCATTATTAATATAAAACATATATTCCTAAAATCTGTCCATTTTTCAAATTTTTTTGGAAATTTTTGCTTTGGGGACAATTTGGCGCCCGCCTGCAAAGAAGGCCTTGCAGGCCCGCTTCCGCCGGCCCTGACTGTAACTATAATTTAATTTCTATTTCTGGTACACTTGGCACAAATTACGTAAACTCAGTTGCAAAAGTAAAAAGTTGGTAATATAGTTGATAAAAAAATAAAGTTGGTAAAAACAGATATTTGACTTGGCAATTTATTGACATCTCCCCCATCCTAAAAAAAGTCTTAGCAATCGCTCTGTGTGCCTCTTTCCACAATGTATTCTAATCTTATATGAAAATATGTAATTGTTCCTTAGTTCAATGATGATTTTGTGCAGTTTAACAAAAAAGTCTATATTGTGACCGTGAAAATGAAAAAATGGTCATTATCGTCAATTATCCGTTTTCTTCAGGCTCTGCTTGTATTAATACTATATATCTTCATTTCTCCCTTTGAACTCTCTCTGATTAATACTCAATTTAAATATTTGAAACCTCCTTCACTCAATCTTGTGAAAATATCAAATTGTGTAATCTCGAGGACCAATTTAAAATCGCACAAATTGCAAATACGACGTTAGGTTCGTGTCAGCAGAGTTTATGAATCGCATTCAATTTTTAATTTATAGATCATACTGGTTAGTTGAATCAATTTATCTGGTTATTTTACAAATAATTTTCAAGCTGAGTAATATTGAAACTTTCAACGGCGTCAACAGATTTTTGTTTGTTTGTTTACATACGACCGCCGAGTATGGGGGAATGTCATCCCACGTTAAAAGAGCAAAAGCCAGGGACTGATCTGATCAACCACCACTCGTTTCACGCACTTCGCGTCGTGAGACCACTTACCAATCGTAGTAAGTGCTGCTTAGTTTGAGTTGCAAGGGCGGCTCCAGACTGAATTCTCTGAGTAGGCCATTGAACTTTTTACGTAGGTCTATAAATTGTCCACAATGCAAATCGAATGTGTAAAATCTTACAGAATGCGAATCTGAAGTCATAAAAGAAAATATCAGAAAGGGCCATCGCCCCCCGAAGCCCCCTCACTAGAGCCGCCCTTGTTAAGCGGTCCAGTCCGAAACTGCTAAACAAGTCTCAGTCCTTGCCAAACGGTTTGCGCACGAAACGGGTAAGTATGACCACGATCTGTAAAGTCAGCAATCTAGTTTTCACGAATTCTATTTCTATCTATACAAAAAATGTTTTTGGAAGTTTAAACACGGTCCTCTAGAAAACTCAGGCCCGGGGGAAGCATCCCCCCTTCTCATCAGGCTGATCTTCGACCGTACAGGATGATTGAAAATTCCCCATCAATATTTTCTAGGGAGGTAGGAAATAGGAAAAGAAAACTATTTCACCCTGGAAAGCATGGGAGCAAACGAATACATGGCGGTGTAGAGGGCTCTTTTTGTCCACAACTCCTATTCCCGCGCTGTGCGATAGCTCAGTTAACATAAACTTTTTATTCCATTTCTCACTCATATAAACTTGGCAACAAAAGTAATTGTTTTGGTGGACAATTTCCGGACACGCACGAATTTGTTTGACGTTTGCAGCCAGTCGCAGGATTGCCAACTTAATCACTTTGTATCTAGATCTGGCCACTTTTGGAACCCAACTAGCCACAAATTTTCGAAAATGCTACGCGTAGCTATTTTACCCGTATTCTTTCTCTTTTAATAAATTCCTGGCCATTTCTAGCCATATTTTTTTCTGTTTTAAGCAATTTCCGACCATTTGTAGCCCTTTTCAATATCTGTTGTGAACATACTGTCCGTTCCGTTCACTCATATCTCTAGTTTGCCATTTGTTATTAAATGTTATTTAAATTTATAATGTTCATGCGCAAACTTGAGGATACATTATTTCATCATTGTGGTCTTTTTAAAAATGTAAACAATATACTGCAGCGAAGTAAAACTTCGCAGACGACTGTCTGGATGCAGGGACGTACCCAGAAAAAAATTTCGGAGGGAGTCCAAACGGTGAAAATGGCAGAATTTTTTACAAAAAGACTTCGCACAATTTCATTTTTTTTACATTTTAAATACTTTTATTGAATATTATACTTACTACTTTATGCATGCAACATAATTGACAAAAATAATTTATTATTTTGTTAACAAAAACTAAAATTTCGGTGGGGGGTCCGGACCCCCTGGACCACCCCCCTGGGTACGTCCTTGTCTGGATGACATCAACGCAATAGGACACTTTCGCTTGACGTTACAATTTCTTCCTTTTAGAACAGACATTCCACAAAAAAGAGGCAACAACAAAATTTTATTTTGTCATTGGAATCAGTCATAAGTAATTTATTTATATCTCATCTCGAAACCATTTTTAGTAATTTCTAGCCACTTTTAGCCTTGATTCTAGCCACTTTTTCTCCAGCAGAGTTGGCAACACTATCCAGTTGTTCGAAGAGGTGACGTCGAAGCAAAGAGGTTCAACTAATGGAGAAGCCCACGTTCCCCGTTTTTGAAGCCAAAAACCACGCCCCCTCATTCCTCAAAAGCATTGGATATCTTCATTGGAAAACATGTAAATTTATATATTTGAAATTATACAATAAAAAACAAGTTAATACGTGTAAACAACCTTCCATAAACGTAAAATGGATAAACAAATTGGTTAATAACTCTTAAATTATTTTTATTAACGATTTCCGGAACTCGTTTTTCAATGGATCTCTATGCGTTCCGCAATCTTTTTGGGGGATAAGGGGGCGTGGCACAGGCTTCACTTTCCTAGCACTGCGTAGCGCAACATTGACAACTCCATTGCATCGAAGAAGCAATATGAACCGGTATACGGGAAATGAGCCTGAAGATTCGCTTCTGAAATAGTTTTCTTTTCCTACCTCCATATCAAATATTGATAATGAATTTTGAAGGACCTGTATATAAATGGAATTATTTTGTTTTCGACTAGGCTTGCCAACTTTCAAACACAGATGTACGGGACTTCTGGGATTAAAATGCGGGATGTGGCTAAAAAAAAGCGAGATTAAGTTTATAATATTCATTACAGGAAGGCTAGAAACATAATTAAAACCAGATTTCATTTTTTTTTTTTTTACATTTTAAATACTTTTATTGAATATTATACTTACTACTTTATGCATGCAACATAATTGACAAAATTAATCACTTAGGCAAACTAATGGAAAATTAACATTAATTATTAGTCTTCTATCTCTCTTCTTTATAATCAAAACAAATAATACTATCATTTGCAATTAAATTAAATTACAAATTTAGTCTCAAATCAAATACTCTACTCACAATTAATTATTTGAAAAAAAAGTAAGGTATATTAAACTACTTTTATTGAAATCACAATATAACTTAATTAGAAGAAAGAACTTGTATATAATCACTTCTGCTGAGCTTCTATTTATTTAGGAAAGAAACTTGATATTTAAAATCTCTTCTGAGATCATTATAATTTATCAAAATATTTGATTAGCAGTATATGAAAAACAGCGGGACATTCGGCGTCCCGTTCACACCTTTAGCGGGACGTGTCCTCTAAAGGCCTAGAAACGGGTCGTCCCGGCTCTCGCGGGATGGTTGGCAACCCCATTTGTGACGCAATTTTCCGTCTCAGATTAAATAACCTGTTTATTAGTTGAAAGCCAAATTAGGTTTAAAAAAAACGAAAAAAAATTCCTCGATCTCAGATGCGAAGAGAAAACTGGGAATTCCGTACTCACAATCAGATCAGAAAATTCTGTACAATTAGGAAATCGTCTGCTAGTGTTTTTCAGGCATTTTTTTTTAAACTTAAGAATTTCGTTTGGTGTTAACATAACATTATTGTTCTTAGTTTATCACATTTGAGCTCAGGCTTAAAAGGCAAAGTATGGTTTTTCAATATTATATTTTTAAACATTGTAGTGATGTTTTTTTGTATGTTGAAAGTTATTTTAATACAGAGAATGGAAATTTAAAACTAAATTCTGAGTCCCCCCCTACAGTTTTTTTATAAGGTTAAAGTGCCAGAAAGGATCGATTTTATGTATAAACAAAGGATTTATTTTAAAATTAGCTTTCTGGATATTTACTCAACTGCTTGCATACTTTAATGAATAAGGACGTCAAAAGCAATCGTAAAATTTAACTTTTTTCTTTATTGTTACAAATTAGAATATTTTTATGTATTCCCAAAGTAGTTCTTAAAAAATATTAATGCTATTTACTTTAAAGATTTTTTAAATTAATACCTTTTCAAGTAGAATCTACTTCAAACTATTCGCTTATCTCGAGGATATGAAGCAAGACTTAACTGTCTCCGAAAAATTGGCTTTTTGTTGTTATTTCTAGAAAAAATGATAATCTTCAATTCGACATGTAAGATGTTTGTTTCAGTGTCTTCCCTCATAAGACGATGAAAAAATCTTTTGCAAGACTTTATGATGTACTTTAAGATAAATAAAAAACCATAATGCTTTTTTTTAAGTAATCATTTTCATTAATGGCTGTTATTTTTTTTAATCGTCGAATCTTAATCTTAACTAAGGAATCCCCTGCTCCGTATATTACAGCATGATATGTAGTAATATTTATACAATTCGCAGACTGGGTATGTCACTTTGAAAATTAACGAGAGGAATTTTTTCTTAACATAGTCTCTTTTCCTACCTTATGAACTGTTTTTTTTTTCCCTCCTCAATTTACATTACCCACTTATCTCTACTGGATAAAGAATTAAAGAGCGTTACCATTATTTTGAGAAACCCTGTATAAAGATCTATCAATAAAGCATTTATGCAATGTATTAAGCAAAAAAATTGGTATTTGAAATTTAGGAACGGAGAAAATCTGATATATAAATTAACTTTTAAACTACGGGAAAAAAAAATAATAAAAAAAGTATTTGTTTTTTATTTTTGTTGCAATGCTAACATTGTCGGATTTTGACGGAGCTTGTTTTAAAAAGTTCTTAACAGTCTGGTCTTAATTTTTGGGCTTATTGATATCACAACAGCCTTCAGTTTTTCAAGGAATAAACTCGTACAAAAGAAATCCGAATCTTTTTCAATTACTACTGTTAGGTCACACTCTCCGTATACAATCTTGACAAATTTTCAATTGTTAATAAAATACTTTTTTATTCATCCACTCAAGTTCAAATACATTTTTTAAAACTTGTAGTGGATGACACTGGATGTTAATACAGTTTTGGTCCCAATCAACTGGATAATTTATCTACAGGACTGTCCATAAGATTCTAAATACATTACTCCCGAAATTTATTAAACTCGCATTATCTCAAAAACTATTAGACGTAGGAAGTTGAAACTTCATATTCAGGATTGTTGCAACAGCTAGTTGTGCACCCGCCATTTCGGTCCCATTCGACTGGATAGTTTATCTACAGGTCCGCCCAAAAGATTTTAAATAGTACATTACCCTCTGTGGGCAGAAATTCATTAAAGCATATTTTAGAGGTATTAGGCTAGTTCAAACGATTCAGAAGTGATATATGCTGTTAAGGGTTACAAAATGAATTTTTCCATCGAAGAAAGTATCTTTATCATCTATAGTGCTGCTACAGGAACATTCAAAATATTTCTAACACTTTACGGTCAATGGCAGTTTTAGGGACATTCATCCATTTCAAGTACAATACCGTCCTACCATATAGATAGGTAATGGTCCGACCACGGTCACATGCCTCCCTCAAGAATTACGCCAAAAGTGGAGACTTCTGTACGTGTGTATGTATTTTACTTTCAAATCTCAAAAACTATTAGTCGCAGAATGTTGGAATTTCATATATAAGGCTGTTGTAATATCTAGTTGCGCATCTCGATTTTTGGCTCATTTGCAGGTCCACCCAAAAGAATTTCAATACATTAATGTCTATGGACATCTTCAATATATTACATCTGTAGTCAGTTATTGTTTCGTCCATGCCCAAATTCTCGAAATTTTTCATCGACCTTGGCGAGTTATCCAAAATATCACCAAATTTGGCGATAGTCAGTCATTTGGTCCATGCCGAAAATATCGCCATTTGTCGTCGCCCTTGGCGAGTTTTGCCGCAATATGACGTGAAAGAAATTTGGCGCCAAAAATTATTTCGTATTTCACATAACTCTAAAACTTTTAACTGTAGAATATTTAAATTTTGTATTTAGAGCTATTGTAACAACTAACTGTGCATCTCTCTTTTTTTTAATTCCTACTATTAGTTCACACTCTCCATATATATATATATTTATATCTTATTCAAATTTTCAGTCGTTAATAAAATACTTTTTATTAATCCACTCAAATTCAAATAGTTTCTTCAAATATTAATCCATTACTTAAATGTAATTAATTAAATTTAATAAAAAGTAACTACAATAAAACTTTTCTTTGTTGACCTAAGTAGGAATTGACTTCATTTTTTTTTAAATATATATTACTTGTTAAAACATGCAGTGACAAACTAAGTCCAACAGTACCTGAGTAGAGTCATAGACAAGTTCTGCTTGTATTGTTGCGGAATTACTCTGCTACTCCTGGGGTTCGTCGTTCTAAAGTCCTCTTGGTGTAAAAATGTTCAAGTAAAAAGTCACTTGTCAGGATGGAACACAAACTTTATTGCTTCTAGAACTTCGTAGAACAATCAGCTGTACATAATTCACAAGCACAATCTAGCAGTAACGTGCTTTTAACAATCCGCTTGGATCAGAAGCTCTCACAAATGCTGTATTTCTCACACAAAATAAGTCACTTTCACAGGCAAAAATTCCGTAGAAATATTCAAGGGATATAGTACACAATCCCTTAAGACACAGCAACGAAGAAATTACACACAGCACTTTAAAAACAGCTTCACAAAGCAAGCTAAAACACAGCTTCTATAGCACTATCAATTCACACAAAACAAGCGTACTGAGAGCTCTTCACACATTGAGCGTTCAACTCGCACACTGACTCCCTCGGGGCGACGCGCGCTTCTATAAATAGCCGACGCAGGAGGTACAAGAGGTTTCCAGAAAAGTCAATTTCTCGAGGGTTCTACATAAAGCGTGAATATTGATTACGTCATAGAAGAGAAATGTTAGGTTATTATGCGTTTTTAATGCAGGAAAAACAACTTCCAGGCCCCATTGGGAAAATCGCGCCAAATGACCAAAAAGTCGCCAACTTGGCGACTTTTGGCGAAATATCGCCAAATTTGGCGCCAAAAATAAGTCCTCAAAAGTGAAGAGATCTAAGCTCTAGGACTAATATTTCTCGAGATTTCTAGAACCTCGATTGAAAAATAATGGCAAATCGAAACCTCCATATCTCTGGTTCTAATTGGCCGATTTTGATGCAACAAAAAGCAAAATTTATCTATTTGAAGCGTAGAATACGAATTTTAAATTATTTTAAGCCCGAGAGCAGCGAGTTGCCCCGAAAATTCGTAACAGTATTTTCAGTGCTAAGACTTTGGTATTCATCGTATCATGGTTCATGTTTTCATAGTACATTCTATAACAACAACAACAAGGAAAAAGACGCACCAAAAAGGAATTGTCCGATTGCGATAAAAATTGGTGGATGTAAAGAACATACATAAAAAACAAGCGATTAAAATTTCCGAACAATTGAATGATTTATTCTACAGTTTGACCATTACAAAGGAAGTCAATAAAGCGTTGGTCCACCTCTGGCTTCGATGCGAGCTGTTACCTGGCGTGGCAGAGACTGATAAAGTTATCGGATGGTGCTCTTCGGAATTTCTTGTGAAATAGGCAAGATTTTGAGATGATTGCAATCGCCTTCCCATAACGTCCCAAATGTGCTTTATGGGAGAGAGAACAGGTGACCTAGCTGGCCAAGGAAGTACAGGGAAAGCTTGAAGACAATTCACAGCAAGCACGTGACGTATGCGGCCGGTCATTATCGTGTTAAAAAGTAAGTCCACGGTGTCGCAAACGGAACGGTAACACAACTTGTTGTAGGATGCCGTCAACGTACTGCTGTACTGTCAATGTGCCAGAAATGACTATCAAAGGGGTCCGGCTATCAAAAGAAATGGTACCCTAGACCATAACACCTTGTTGTGGGTCTGTGTGGCGTGTAATAGTCAGGGCAGGATCCCCCTCTGCCTTGGACGTCTCCAGACATGTCTGCAGTTGTCTTAAGGACACAGATGGAAACGGGACTCGTCACTAAAGACTATACGAGCCCAGTCAGCGCAATTCTACGTTGATTGAGCCCGGCACCGCAGTAATCGGACTTGACGGTATACAGGCGTGAGAATCAACCGGCGTAACGGTCGGTGCGAGCGTAAATTCTGCTCACTCAATCGTCTGTGGAGGGTCATGTTGGATACATGTGTGCGGGCCACACGGTGGATAGTTGATCGTGACGAATCCGGTGCTGATGACAGCTGCTCTGACAATCGTTCTATCCTCCCGTTGTGTTGTGGCCTTCGGTCGACTGCTACCATTTTGACGCTGATATCTACCGTTGTTGACCCATTCTTGCCAGATCGTCTAATAGCCGCATCGTTGTCGAGCGATTCTTCGATTCGTCCAACCAGCCTCTTTCAGTCCGATCGCATGACTTCTCTCAAACACCGACATCTGCTAGTAATGCGCACGAATCCTTCAGCAAGGCATTGTTACAGCCGACCTAAGATATCGCAGTCGAAATGCAACAGAAATTTTAACCATCAGGCTGAGTATCGCTTCTTATATGCACCTCCCGAATGCGCTGTTCCGATGCGCTAGCGCTTCCGCTATTCTTTCATTGGACTTCAGATTTTAATCATTTGCATGTCCGGTCCGAATGTCTTTGCATACGAAATTTCATTACAATAGGACTACTCCATCTTGGGGCGTCGATTTTTTTGTTAGAGTGTACTATGAATTTATTTTTTCTTTAAAAGAGCATCTATTATTAGTATTATTATATTTTCAATTTGTGCGTTGGGTATTTAAATCAACAGCGGATATTGTTTATGTAGTAAAATATAATTAGCCACGGTTATTATAAATAGTGTAAAACAAAATAAAAATTAATAGTTTTATATTGTCCTTGTTTTAAGCATGACATAATTAACCTAGACTATGTTTCAGAGTAGATGTTTCATCAGTAAAAAACTTGTTTTCGAAACCTATAAAGAAAATATTTTCTAGAAAGATATACATAATAAATATTCTGTTGACTGAATCGAAATGTCTTCAACACCGTCCAAAACATCTCGTAGTGGTAAGTTTCTTTGTTGGTTTGCTCTACGAAATAAATTATTATTTTATAGAATATCAAAATTTGGAAAATACACTACATTCTCCATAGGGATGGGGAAAAGCGTTATTTTCAAAGAACAGTTGTTCACTGTTCCCGTTCTTTTTTAAAGAACAGTTCTTTTTCCTGTTCTTTTGAGAACAGGCTCTTTGATTTATCGTAGCTTTATTATGACTATTTTATTCAATTTAAAAATGAAAATATACGTCCTTTTTAACATGTATTATGCTTTAATACAATTGCAAAATATTAAAAAAAAAACTTTGCAACCAACATACTGGCTTTCTTTAATCAAGTATATTAACAGTAATTTTTGGTAAAAATATTTTAATTATATTAACGTTCTATAATATAGTGTTAAACATGCACATAATTCTAAAATCAAAATTTTTTCTGTGCTTTTTATTAACTTTTGTTATCCTTACTCATAGCATGTATGTAAAAAGAAATGGAAAAACTTCAATTCTAGAGAGAATTATTTAGGCCTGGCCTAATTTTTGATTACTTACCTGAGTGATACAATATTGCTTACATGAGTAAACAATATTTGAGTCTGACAGCTCCTAAAATGACATAATATTCATAACTGTTTATTTTGATTAGACTATAAGCTTTGGAAGCAGCGGAATCATACTTTAAATCCGCCAAACAACAATTTTTTTTTCTATCATGAGGAAAAGCTATCAAACGTCCAAAGTAAGCATAATAAGAGTTGTACCATAACAGCGGAAAGATGATCTGTTCAACTAATCCTTGACGGCTGTACAATGCCAGTGATTGCTACCCTTTGTTTAGTTTGTCTTCTCAGCAGTACTGCGTAAAGAGCCGCGCACAGCCCGAAATTTAAAATTTTGCTAACAAAATAATAAAGTTGATGTCTTTGTGAAAAATTCAGCCTTTTTCTTTCGTTTGGTCCCCCTCCGAAATTTTTGTCTGGATACATTTTTTTCTGGATACGGTCCTGACCCCTTGTCCCCTATCTAAGCACTCATGCAAGACCGTACCCAAGGGGGTGAATCAGGAAGTCTGCCCCCCCCCCCCCCAATTTAAAATGTTGTTAACAAAATAATAATGATGAAGTCGTTTGCTGAAAAATTCAGCCTTTTTCACCGTTCGCTCCGCCTCTTAAAAAATATATATTGTTCCAGGTCTAGCTCCAAGAGGTTATGGATCTGGCTCGGGTTAAAAAAAAATCCTTCTTTGGCTACAACTACAAATAAAAATATATGTATCGGGCTCCAGCTTAAAAGATATGGCTTTGGTTCCAACGACAAACATTTTTAGCTCTAATTCAAAATATTAAATAAGTCCATCTCAAGTTAAAAAAAAAAAAAAAAATCCTTGTGTTGCCTTCAGGTTAAAAATATACGGCGTGGACCTGCCCATTTCCAATGGGGGAGCCCACAAAATAGTCGATACGCTCTTAGAGCTTAAAAAAGAAAAAAAAATGTACAGTTTCAGCTTTAAAAGTACATGCTCCAGCTTAAAAATTACGTTTAAAAAGCTGTAAGTATCAGGCTCAGATGAAAAATAATACGCTTGTATAAATATGTATATTGCTCCGACTCCGATTTAAGAAAATGAATACGACTTTGGCATATAAAATTACATGGCTCCGAAAATCCAGCTTAAATGGCTTCAGACCTGGGCCATACCCAGACAAAAATTTCAGGATATATCCCCCACACCCAATTTTCAACTTATGTAGCAAGATTTTTAATTTTTTTTAACTATTGCGAAAACATTTCGTTCATTTATACATCACTGCAATTCATACCCCTCACCATCCCCCCCCTCCCCCCCCAAAAATTTTTTCTGGCTACGTCCCTGTATAAATACACCATATACATATAATGTAATAACTTCGAGGGAGAGGCGTCCAAACCCATAGGACACCCCCCCCCCTTTCTAAGTACGGCCTTGCTTCTGACTCCAAGTCTACAACTTAGACCCTGTATTCAGCTCAGAACGGAATTAAAGCAAAAGAACAGATCAATAAAAGAACACCTTTCACCCCGTTCACCAAAGAACACTTCGAAAAGAACGCCTTTTACTCCGTTCCGAAAAGAACACCAGCTCTCTCCGTTCCTCGAAAAAGCACCTAGCTCTCCGTTCCGCGAAAGAACGCTGAATTAGGTGTTCCAGCTCACTGATCGCTGAACACCTCTCCAGCCGTGATGAAAGAACTGGTTCTTTTTCAGCCAATAGGAGAGGGTCGCTCGGAACAGGTTCTTTTTCAGCCAGTAGGAGATGGATGAAAGCGAAGGCGCGTTTTATATGGACCTATTTTATTGCTTTTATTATAATTTAACGTTGATAAAATATTTTTTTCGATTTGTTTGTTTCAGACTATCATTTTCTTTATTATTAAATTTTTTACTTTGATTGAAATTGAGTAGTTTGGCTGGAATAATAAAAACTGACGCATTGTTTTCCTGTGAGTGCATTTCGTATTAAACGTATAAGAAAGTTTCTTATTCTTAGCCCGGGTCCACTCTAAAATTATGGTAGGTTGGGCTGAAAGTTCTATCCCCCCCCCCCCACCCCCGATAATCTTCATCATTATCATTATTTCTCAAGATAGCTAAGATTCTGCAATTACTTAGTATTTGATAAAGCTAAAATTGTGAACTTCTGTCCCCACCATCAGATACGTAGCCAAGGTGTGAACAGGAGAGGGGGTAGGAGGGGGGGAAGGGGTCTGGTCCCCCAGAATTTAAATTTTTCTTAGCAAAAAAATATTAATCACGCCTTTTAATGAGAAATTTCACCTTTAAGGCATTTTCCAAAATTTATTTTTACAACGATCTTGCCTGCCATAAAATTTTGAAGTGTCGGACCTTAATGAACTGAGAACATGTTTTTGCCGTGATCACTGAACAGGGTGTTCCCTTTCTTTCTTGAGAGCAGGTTCAAAAGAACAGGATGTTCATTCTTTCCCCATCTCTAATTCTCCAAGTCACTGAACTATACTAATATACATGTTGTCTCAAAAGGTGGTTTACAAACTTAACCACATGGTCTGTTATATCAGGATGAACAAGATTTACATAGGAACTTGTGTTCGAAAATGCAAACCGCGGCCGCTAGAGGGCGATGATCGCTGGTATGTGGAGGAGGAGAAAAAAAAAGCGACAGCGGTGTTATGATTTTTATTACCGATCATGATTACATCACAGCAGATGTTAAAAATTGTTTTCCATTCGCCACAATGCACGTTTCACAACGTCGGCGCATGGATTGATTCACGAACTCGTTAAAATTGGCCAATTTTTTTTTCTTTTTAATTGTATAAGAACGTAATGAACTATTGTAAATTAAAAAGTATGCGAAAATTGTATTGTAAAAATGAAATTGTTGAATAAAATCCTTCGAGCACATTCATTCATCTCTAAACCTTTACGGTGAGCTGTGCCCTGAACTATTAAACTGTCTGATGTTACGGGCGTCTCGGACAGGATGGACTTCAAGTGTCCTCTCAGGTAGAAATCCAAGGGAGTCAGGTCGGGGGATCGCGGTGGCCATGCGACTGGTCCGTCTCTGCCAGTCTAGCGTTACGAGGTATTCTCGCACAGTGTAGCTAAAGTGAGCAGGCGCTCCATCGTACTGAAACCAGGTGTTCCGGCGTGTAGCGGCTGGAACGTCACCCATCAGATCCGGTAAGACTCTTTCTAAAAAAATGCAATAGGTATTCCCGTCGAGGCGTTTAGGTAGTAGGTAAGGGCCAATTAACACGTCAGGATAATACCAGCGCAAACGTTTACGGCGAAACGTTGTTGATGTGCATGGGCACGTGTACACCTCGCGTTTTCATCTACAGGGCCGCCCAAAAGAATCTAAATACGTTACGTTCTATGGGCCGGAATTCATTAAAGCGTATTTTAGAGGTATTAGGTTATTTCAAACGATTAAGAAGTGATATATGTTGTTAAGGATTACAAAAGGAATTTCTCCATCGAAAATAGTGTCTTTATTATTTATAGTTCTGCTACAGGAACACTTAAAAGATTTCCAACACATTCCATTAAATGGCAGTTTTAGAGACATTCATCCATTTCAAGTACAGTACCGTCCCACCATATAGTTAGGTAATGGTCCTACCACGGTTACGTGCCTCCCTCAAAAATTATGCCAAAAGTAGAAAAGCTTGGTGACTTTTGGTGTACGTGTGTATGTACTTAACTCTCATATCTCAAAAAGTTTTAGTCGTAGAATGTTGAAATTTCATGTATAAAATTTTTGTAACATCTAGTTGTGCTTCTCGATTTTGAGTTGCAATCTACTGGACAGTTTATTTACCGGACCACCCAAAAGAATTTCAGTACATTAATGTCTATGGACATTTTCAATATACTACGTCTGCAGTCAGTCATTGTTTGGTCCGTGCCCAATTGTCATCGATCTTGGTGAGTTTTGCCGATATATCGCCACATTTGGCGCCAAAAATAATCTCGTATTCCGCATAACTCTAAAATTTTTAACCGTAGAATGTTGACATTTTGTATTTAGAGCAATTGTAATATCTTACTATGCATCTCCTTTTTGACTGCAATCGTCTGGATATTATTTTTTACAGAGTCACTCAAATGACTTTAAATACATTAAGGATTAAGGTGTATGGATTCATTCAGTTCATCGAAAGTCTGTGGTCAATTACTACTTTGGCTACCCCTAAAATCTCGCAAACTATCTCAAGCTTGTCGGCTTTTGGCGAAATATCGCCAAATTAAATGTCAAAAACAAAGCTTTCAAATTGAACGCAGCTTGGCGATATCGGAAATATTTGGCTAGAAATCGCTAAACCTTTGTATTACTGCAGTATTTTATCTCGTTGAAACAACATAAGTTTAGATGAAGTGCGCCGAAAATATTTTTGACTAGCCGCCTCAGGCAGTTGGTTCGCCATCTTAATAAATTTTGTTCGGAGAGAATAATGTTTCTCCCCGGCTTCTTTGGCACTGAAATCTCTCAGATTTTGATTGGAATTTAAAATTAAGATAGTTACAAAAAGGGGTGGCCCTAGGGTAAGTGGCGCCCCTTGTTAGCGTAAGAAAGACGCCCCCTTTCATGCTCTAATTAGTTTTTGAGTTCGAAATGACGTCCTTTTGAAGCCGGCGCCCCGATGCGATGCTTACCTTGCTTGCAGTGTCGGGCCGCCCCTGGTTACAAAAATAAGATGGTTTAATGTTAAAAACCTACAAAAAGGCACAAATTATTTTTTTTCCTATAATAATTATGAAGAGCTTCTGGATATATTAGTCTTTATCAAAAAAGGGAAAAAAAAGTAAGAAATCCTGAAACACTTTCAATTTTTAAATACGCATTAAAGTGCTATGTATTAAAAGCCTATCTTAATCTATGCGTCTTCCCTACTTTCGTTCATTATTCCATTAAGTTGGTAAGTGCATCATTATTCATGGGTGGGATAAAATAAAACAAAAATTGATATTTCTAACATCCTTTTTCTGGATGTAACACAACAGAAATAGAATGTGAAAAAGCTTCGCAGGAAAATGCACAAATCGAACTGAATGAATGTTTCAAAAACTTATTCAGGTGTATTCTTTATCCAAGTGAGGCGTAAGAGACGATAAAATGATTTTATTTATTAAAAACTGCGTGTTCTATATGTTTGCGCTATCTGTCGACGGCTTTGTAAATTAAAAACTCATTTTTTTTTTGATAAAACATAGTTTTTTTGTATGTTATAGGAACAGTGTTTTTTACTTTTTTCGCGCGATAAAAAGTAGTCTATATGTTAATGCATGTCTTTATACCAAATTTCATCCAATTTCGTCAAACCGTTTCAGCGTGAAAGAGTAATAAACATATATACAAACATTGTCATTTATATATTAGTAGGATAGATTTAATAGACGTGCAACGAAGTCATGTGTTGTCCACATCCGAATTTTTATGTATGTGTTATCAACAAAGTTATTATTTTGATCTTAATACAAGATTTTTTTGAAGGTTTTTTATTACAATTCTTATTGATTATAAAGATTAGTGGTAATCAATTTTTGAAAAATCTTTTGTTTTTAAGTATATTGCATCCAAATGAAATAGTGATTGAGCGCACAACTACATGATGACGGACTGTTGGTATTGAATTTTTTTTTTTATTATTTAGCATGAACTGTTTGAACTTATCTTTTTATGTATAGTTTCAGTGTTAATTTCACAAATTTCCTCTTCTTATTATATTTTAATGACCAGGCAATGATAATCCACATCCATCTGAAGCATTGTACAGTGAAATATCTTGTACACCAGATATTTCGTGTTATCTGCATCCAGAAGATTTTGAAAAAGTGTAAGTGCGATTCAATTATAAGTTGATTTACTTTGAGTTACTTTAATTAGCATCTAAATGAATAAACTCAAGCTGAATTAGTCTAATAGTAGTAGAACCTATAAAGACTCTCATAGCTGCAATCAATTTTGGTGCTAAATATTTGAGGCAGTTAATAGCAACGTGCTACTTATGCATGAATTAAAATTAAAAGCTGGGTATTAGCTGCACGAATTAATGTTTTCATCTGAAAACTGTAAATTATTCTTTACCTAAACCACTGTGTAATTTCAATAATTTTACTGCTGCAAGTAATACTTTATTCTTAACTGAGGTAGATATATTTACAGAGTTTATATTTAAGAAGTGTATTTAAAAGCTTAATTTATAGCTGAGTTGAATTGTCGGCAGAAATCTGCATCTTTTTGACAATGCGAAGAATCAATAGATATTTAAATTCGAAAGTTTACAGTCGATCTTCCAACAGTATTATTAAATTCGCGGACAGGTTAGACTAATTAATACGGGTTTCAAGAGGTTCGTTTCTCAGATCTACTGATCAAAATGCATGGCATCAATATAAGTCATATGTATGCAACAAAACTAGAAAATATATTGCTAACGAGATAATTGTTTAAAGATTATTTCATTTTGTGCATCCCCCCTTTTTTTATCTAATAATTTTACCAGAAAATTTATAAATACTACTTGTATTCACAGTCAAGAGTATAATGAATGAGAAATGTGAGTATATATATTGTGTGAGAGAGAATTAGGAAATATAGTGAGCAGCTAAAAAGAAAAATCAATTCTATTATTTCATCTTGTCCCTTTTCTTTCTAATGCAACAATGTCAATAATACACTTTGATATAAGCTTTAGAAAATATGCTACAATTTGGGTTACTAAAATTGAGAAAACAAATTGAGAAAATTGAGAAGCTTGCTATTTTGGCTACTTTTTTATGTTGGTTTAGCTACTAATGCTACTATACTTGCTAGGGATAGATGCGAGGCGATTTTTGCTAGTCGAGACAGATATTTACAGCTTTTTTGAAAGACGAGAAAAACATTTTTAACATATATAAATAGGGATTTTGCGAGACGAGACCAAGTTTTTCGGCTGTTTTGCAGGACGCGAAAGGTCTACTTTTTCGTCTCGCGTCTATCCCTAATTTTTGCCTCCTTTTTCCAAGGGAGGGGGGGGGGGGCATTTAAAAGAAAACATTCTCTAGTGGGGAGACATTTGAAAAGTAAGGGGAAAAAAAAAGGAGGGGTAAAAGCTTCACTCACGTGATATTACATGACAAGTACCGTTGCCGACAAGTCTGGGAACTGACTTATATTCAAACAAAAGTCATAGATTGTTTGTTCTATGGAATCACAGATACACAAGCTACATACAGTGTACCTGTATCTTGAGAGTTTTGAGCTTAGAAAAGAGACGAAATTTTAAGGCATTCGTCTTAGAATATAATAACAAACGACAACATACTACCTTCATTTTGACTTCTTGATTTCAATCTCAAATCTTCAATCACCAGTTTAACATTAATTCAGCAGGGGATAAATAGTATCCCTTGCAGGGATCAATTAATATTTCTCTAGCCAGGGATATTACATTCTTCTTCCGGGGACGATCTCCGGCATCCCCCCCGTCAATTCGCACCCTGCCTGCCAGGGGTGTTTTAATTCTGACCTCCTCGTATATATGTCGACTGAAAATAAATAAAAATAAAATAATAGCTAGGACTAGGTACAGATTCACACTATTTAGTATGTACTATATTTTTATTTCACTTTGTTAATACGAATTTTTCATTTAAATTCTCAGGAGACCCTGCGAATTAAAATCATTCTTAATTTTAAATGTAAATCCTACAAAGATTTGTAATTAAAAACTATTGTTTCAAAGAAAATTTTTTTCTTCCAGTTTTGTATTCAAAACTATTGTTACTAATAGTTTTAATCTGATTTTGACCATTATAACTCAAAACTGATAAATTAAAAAAAAAAATAGAAAATTATCTTTCACAGGCTGTTCTGCGAAACATTTTAGGCTTTACACATTTTTAGCGGTGTTATTCAAAAGCTTTAAGGCATCGCGTTTATTTTTCATGATATCAAAATTGTCGTTCAGTATGTATACAAACTGATTCTATGATCATGGAAAAACTTTGAAATGTGGTGCAGCTAACTAGAACTTGCATTTTTTTGTGTAGGAATGCAGGGTCGGAAGTGACGTGTTGATTTTCGAATATGGTTCCAATATGATGGTGCGCCAGCCCATTTCAAAGTAGTTATCCGTGATAAGCTAAACGCCATTTTTTTGGGTGAGATTGATAGGGCGTGGTGGGACAGTCTGGTGACCACCACAATCGTCAGATCTATCCAGCATCGATTATTTCTTAAGGAGGTATCTGGAGGCCCTCATTTACGAGACTTCAGTTGACTCAATTGAAGACCTCGTTACTCGACTGTCCATTGCGGCTGCATGCGTGCGCGAAGTGCATTTTCCAAGTTGTTCGTCAATTACTCTTCCGACGTTGCCAAGCATGCCTATTGTTTGTGGTCGCAATTTTGAACATTTTTAGTAAGAATTTCTGTAAAGAAGATGTTTTGCAATTTAAATTTGGCCCAACAAAAGCGACTAAGCAATATCAACAGGTAAATGTCAAGTAATTATTTTTCCGAAACAAATTGAAGGACGACAAAAATCAGTCCACAAAACTTCAAAATACTTCTAACAATACAATATCTTTGTCTTTTATAGACAGAAACAAGCGCAAATTAATAAAATGTCACAATCCCTATTAAAATTCACTTCCATTAACGGAGGCGTTTCTCCCACAATCTTAAAAATTTGGCACATAAGCATAATAGAACGAATAATACTTTATCGCATGCTCTTGCTGGTACCCATTGCTCACTAACAGGGCAATAGCTAGACTACTTCCCTCCCTGCAAATACCTTCACTTCTCATTACTCGTGCATATCGGAAATCCTTAACATCAGCTTTGCAGATATTAACTGGTATTCCTCCCCTATACTTATTTACTTTTAATGAATATTTCTTTGTCTTACTAACAAGATTAAATATTCCGATAACTTTTAATGATAACACTTATCAGCCATCCCTTCTTATAACTTCAAAGTGGTCTCTTCATCATGCAATAAATTCTTTTCAAGATAGGCAGTACATTTCTTAAACAATCTTAATTTCAATCTTTACAGATGGTTCACAGTTTAAAGACGGGGCGGGGCGGGTTTGTCGTTTTGTATGTTTACGGGTAAAAAATTAGTGCCTAAACACCAAGCAACATTACAAAGAAGCAATACAGTTTTCCAGGATGAACTGTTAGCACTTCGCCATGCATTGAAATGCCTCCTTTTCCCCTCATATGAATCAGCAACAATTCATACTGAAGTTTTCATCATTAAAATATTTACAAAATTCGCAGTACAACCATCCCACAGTGCAATATATTTTAATTCTATACATTAACCCAACTAAAATGATTTATTTGAACTGGATAAAAGCACATATTGGTATTTTAAGGAAAGCGTTCGTAGACTCCTCAGTCAAACAGTCAGCTTCGAGTCACGTAAATTCATCTTCTTGCCACTTTTAGATATTCGGATTCCACCATCTTTTATCAACTATCACTTAAAGCAGCACAAAATGGTAAAAAAAAGGGGAACTCAGAACACATACAAACATTTACTGGACAATTTTTTCCCTAAAGTTAATAATGACATTTGCCTAATGAATAGAAACCTCTACATATTTTTCAATGGACGTAGACCATTTATGGAATACTAGCCGCCTCCGGCAACCAGTTGGTTCGCCATCTTAATAAATCTTGCTCGGAGAGAATCCTGTTTCTCACCGGCTTCCTTGGCGCTGAAATCTCTCAGATTTTGAATGGAATTTAAATTTAAGATGGTTGCAAACAGGGGCGGCCCTAAGGTAAGTGGCGCCCCTGCGAACGTAAAAAAGACGCCCGCTTTTATGCTCTACTTAGTTTTTGAGTTCGAAATGACAGCCCTTCGAAGCTGGCTCCCCGATGCGATGCTTAGCTTGTCAGGTCGCCCCTGGTTACAAAAATAACATGGTTTAATGATAAAATCCTACAAAAAGATACAAATTATTTTCGTCCTATATTAATTCTGGAGAACTTCTGGATATATTGTCCGTTATCAAAAAATGGAAAGAAAAAAAAAAAAAAAAGAAAATCTGAAGCATTTCCAAATTTTAAATACGCACTAAAGTGCTATATAGTAAAAGTGTATCGTAATCCATACGTCTTCTCTAATTTTTTTCCTTATTTCATTAAGTTGGCAAGTGTATCATTATTCATGTGTGTGATTAAACAAAATTAAAATTTATGTTTCTAACATCCTTTTTCTGGATGTAGGTAATACAATAGAAATATAATGGGAAAAATCTTCGCAGAAAAATGCATAATTTGAATGGAATGAAAGTTTCAAAAACTTATTCAGGTGTATTCTTTATCCAAGTCAGGCGTAGCAGACGATAAAGGGACGTTTAGTCATTATTTTAGCATCTTTAACGATATTCTACAAGTTTGCGCCATCTGTCGAGGACTCTGTATAATAAAAGCTCAATTGTATTCTTTTTTTTTTATACCCCAGAATCTCTCCACATGTGGATAAATTACATCTTGGACCATTCTCAGTTACTTTAAAAAATAATTAACTATTTGACCTACCTTAAAAAAAATCAACACCTTTTCACTAATCCAAATTCTGTTTTTTTTTTTTTTTTTTCCCGAGATCGAACTCAGGCTCTGAATTATGATTATTTTTTCATTATTTTTCTAGCCAGCATTTGATTTTTTTCCCCTTAATGTAAACTGATGCACATGACAAAATTTTGATCATAAATACTCAGATAGTTAATAATCTGAGCTTGAACATAATAACACCGTAAACCGAACAAGATCTGTAGTACAAGCACACGAAATGCAAAATATAAGTAAACAATTTTTTATTTTCATGTCGTGTTTGTGCCTCAATGCGTCACTTCCAACTATAAATTCATATACAATATATGCTTTAGTTAGATATTTCACCCTTCAAAGTTTGTCCCACAGCCGTAGAATTACCCGGTATGAGATTTGCTATTTTACGGCAGGATTTCGCATGCAGGCAGCGTTTTAAAACAGACTTTCCTCTAAAGTTTTAAACTCCCCCTCCCTCCCAAAGAGAATGTGAAAAATATATATCTATCATACTTTTCCCTTTTATAACAACAAAAATAATACAAAAAAGCGATTTGTATCAGTATACTATGTTCAGCATTACAGCGTTTTAACTGTTTACTAAATTGCTTTCTGTTTGAACTGAGTTTCTCATGAGAGTTTTTGAGGTTTCTGTATGTTTCAAAAATAAGGTCTTCTCTTGGTAGAACAAACAGACACACATAGGTAGAAGTGAATAGATTTATGATAATATTTGCATAAATGGACATTTTAATACTGATGAGTGCATGCTAAAACAAGATACAAGATCTTGCATAATTTCTGATTAATTTTTAGGGTAAATGCTTGTACAACAACAGAAACCAAAACATATTCCGACGCGACATCAGAAAGACAAAGCTCCAGTAGTACAAGTGTATCAAAAGCAAAGGACTCATCTTCCGTTAGGACTTCGCTTCAGGATTCGAAAAGTAGTTCAACACTGAATCGAGGTAAGATTATTGAGTTTGTGCAGTTTAATAGTATTGGTGTAGTTTAATATAGATATTGCGCATATGAAGCACCTAAAAAAACAAATTATTTATAACTTGATATTGACAACAAACCAATAGTTTTCCGCTATTGTCGCTAAACTCTGCCGTTTGCGGGAAGAGATTTGCCAAGAATAATAGACAAGTCAGTAGGGGAGAACAAACACCTGTAATAGTTTTCCCATTACTGTCGCAATATTACACTTTTTAGGATATATATGTACAGGGTGTCCCATAAATACCGCCCAAACTCTGCACAACCAGATTCCTCGTTGGGAGTACACAAAAAGTGCCCAAAAAACCATAACTGTACGGCCCGTAGTTTTCAAGAAAAGTGCGAGAAAAAAGCAGAAACGTCATTTCCGGTGCACGAAAAGAGCCTTTGTTGGAATCAAAGGCTCTTTTCGTGAACATAGTTTTTTTTGCATATGCTTTCATAAAACGATGCTCAAAATGTCCACCGTGCATATCGAGGCTTGCATGCGTGCGCAGTGTAATGGCCAAGTGCTTACGTTCCATCTGGTACCCACATAAATACACCAACACGAAGGGGAGGGACTGAATCACTATTTGTTGTAATTAGGACTTGATAGATCAATTCTTTCAATCGTTTTCATTGAAAGCAATCCATAGGTGCCAGAGTGTATAACACAGTACAGAATTTCCTTCTATCCACCATAACTCGGAAACGGTTAGACAGGGTTCGATCGGTTAGATAGGACAGGGTTTCTATGGTGTTTTATGCTCCAATATAGGCTATTCTCTCTCTCTCTCTGTATATATATATATATATATATATATATAGAGAGAGAGAGAGAGAGAGAGAGATTGTTGAGAATGGTCAACGGGTCTATATAGAAGCAAAAAAATGGCTTTCCTAATTAATTGTACTAGTCCGCGAAAAGATGGGCTAGAACTATTTATTGATTTTTTAACGTAGGATTACGTTCCACCATAATGGTCCTATGAAAGGAAACGAAAAAAATTTTTTTTTCAACATCGCCGTTAGTTATAATATTACTACGTTAGAGTTAGCAGTAAAGAAATTCCTGTTAGTCGAACTTGAACTAACACGAATTTATTTAAGGCAGTCAGAAACGTGGCGTCATAAATTAGAAATTACATGAGATTGATAAACTCTGATACAAAATTTACGTCATTTCGTCAGGTAAATTCGAAATTTGTGTGATTCTAAATAGCTTCTGGAGATTACAGAGTTTGACATTTTTAAGGATGTTAAAATAAATAAACTATTTTCTTCTACTGATCCATGGAGAATTTAAATTGACATTTCAGATTCCGCATGAATTGTTTTTGTTTTTATACAGGAGCATGATCTTTTAATTTTTTCTGTCATTTAATGGCAACATTAGATGATGAATTTTATTATAAGACCAGCTGCGTAGCCCGGCGTTGCCCGTGTGTATTAGTTGTTATGCATAATTATGCCCGTGTGTATTAGCTGTCACAACATTGCCTAAAAAATTGTCTGCAAGTCTAGTTAGGAAATCAGCTAGTTCTGTTAATGGGAATGAGGCTTTGCAACAACTAATGCATAAAATAAATATTTATTTTCAAAACATTAGTATGCAAATATGTGCAAGTCTTGTCAGTTGTATTTACTGGATGTAATTTAAGATGCATTGCAATGCTCTAGAATAAACTATGTTTTTGTGATTCCATTTATCATATAGATAAAAAAATCACTTGGTTTGCCTACACGGCAGTATGCCACATATAACTGTCCATGGGAAAAACATAGATTCTCCGAATTTAATCCACACACCTGTAATGATTGGCCTTGCGATTTATTGATAGTTATTGCAAAAGCTAGTTTATTTGGAAATTGTAATCGTTGAAATTGCAATGGCATATCTGATGGCATCATTGGTATGCGGTGTATAAGCACGTCCTCTCCTTTGAATATGCAAATTAAAATTGTAGCTTCAATGACATTTTTTAATAATCTTTTGACTGCCAATCTAGTACCATTGCAAAG
>JAWZYV010016533.1:0-75669 GCA_038373885.1 Cheiracanthium punctorium | reverse complement strand
TAAAAGAAGGTGTCTGTGTGTGTGTGTGTGTGTGTGTGTGGTGTGTGTGTGTCTGTCTGCAGCGTTACGGACAAACGGCTACACCTAGAAACACCAAATTTGGTATTCGGGAAGATGTAAATATGTAGTTGTGCACCTCGAAGCGATTTTTTCAAAATTCGACCTAGATTTTTTTTTATTTTATGTTTTATGCGATTTTTGGCATTTTTTCTCACCTAATTCGTAATAACGGCGGAAATTACGCTCGCAGCAAAACGGCATTTGTATCATCGGATAGAGGGGGAAATTTTCTTTTAAAAACAGTTTGTTCTGAATACTTAACCTGATTTACCGATTTTTAGGAATTTTTTTACTAAACATCTGCTTCGCGATTGTTTTTCGTAAAATAATTTTAAAACTGTCGCATCTTGAATTCTATCCGTCATAACTTTTATATATTTTGACAAATCGTGAAACATTCTTTTCTCCCTCTTTTAAAATAAAAACGAAAAAATTATGTAAATTAGATGATTTTTTACGAATTTTAATGCAGCCTAATGTTTAGAATTTAATAGCATCAACACGATCTTACGCCATTCATTACATTGCGATCACGGCACGAGAATTTATGTTCGGCTGTTGCCACAGAAAGGATTAGAAAAAAGGGTTTTTTCAACCAATCGAGTTTTTAAATGGGATATCAGAATTTCAATTCGCACGTGAGGATCTATGACGTCAAATGCTTTAAGATACCTAAAAATTACGCCATAATTTTAACTCATTTATTCCAGCTCTATTTTCAACACAGGGAGACGATATTTTGATTAAAATTTACTGTAGAAATAAACTAAGATATTCACGATTATTATTATTAGAAGTGGTATTTTAATCCGGTGCTTATTTAAAAATTGAAATGTTTTCACGGCGCTGAAAATGTTCATTTTAAAAGTTACAAAGTTCGTTTCAAAGCGCGATATATTAAATTTTTCTATTTATTATTTTTATTTTTGGCATTTAATTTAGCGCAGGCGTTGCCTAACATACGCATGCAGGTTGCGAGTATAGTTTTATTTTAACGTTGAATTACGTTCCTCCATAAAGGTCACGCAAAGTTTTAATGATACCGTTTGAAAACAATTATGCGAAATATCGAAAGTAACTCCGAAATTAATCTACCGGGGTATCCTTTACGGCAGTCAAACAGTGACGTCATTAATTAAAAAAATGTGTGAAATTTGTAAACTCTGCAACTCTAACGCCCTGTCACAATTAAAATGGGAATAAGTAGCTCCTCGAGATTACACAGTTTGATGTTTTTCAGGAGACAGGACTATGGAGGATATAAAAGATATCGCTATTGGATATTTAAAATGGCACCCCTTGGATATTTTCTCCCTACAGTAAGATGAAATGGTTTACGGCGCTAAATACGCCAATCTTATAAAACTATGTATAAATTAAATATATATGGAGAGTTTCCTTAATGGCAACCATTATGTGAAATGATTATTATTTATGCTAATGCGTAAATTGCAAAGAATCGCCACAGAATCAAAAGATCCCATTGAGGCCAAATAATCTAAGCTGTTTCTTTTAAGGGAGCCTTGAAGAGGGAGAAGCGAGTATAGATAGTATTAATGTACGTAATAGGTAGTATTATTAGATTTGTAAAGATAGTATGAATAAATCGCAATGTACCACGTTAATAAATATTTCATGAAACTAAAAGTGTTTATCCTTTTTCAACGGTTGTCTTACAACCAACTAAACGAAAAGTAATTCTAATTTGCGTTAATATATCCCGCAGTAATTTCAACAGAGGAGATTACTTGAACTTTTTTAAAAATGAAATTCTGTTTTGTCACATGCAGACATGATTTTAGTAGTAAAATATTCCCTTCTTCCCGTATGAAGAAAGGGTGCGTAGCTATTTTAAAAACATCTCTTGAAAATAACATAAATGAATTCAGAAGACCTCAAAACGTGTCAATACACCAAAATCTCGAAGTCGAATTTTTTCATGATTACAATACTTTCCTTATATGGTACATGTTCGGAAAGAGATAAATGGTGCTCCATTTCATGTAGTGTCTTAGGTATTTAATGCTACAACTTGAGCCTAAAAAACAGTATAATGTAGAAATAAGACCAGGTGCGTAGCCAGGAAATTTTTTCGGGGAGGGGATATGAGCCTGGAAATTTTTTCGAGGGGTATATGAACTTACATATGCATAAATAGACGGAATTTCATCACTAATCCAAAAATTTCGGGGGGTATATATCCCGATATCCCCCCCTCTGGCTACGCACCTGAACAAGACATTTTGAAAGCCAGGAGTTCTCTGCAAACCATTAAGCTTTCCACTTTTTTGATAATGAATGACACTGACGTAGTTTTTGAGTCATTATACTGCAATGATCAGGTTAGTACTCATGACACAAACTTTACATTAAGAGTCAAATAATTGTGCTCTTTTTCTTTTAATTCCACATCACGAATAATTTCGAATTACACATGCAAGGAAAATTTTCGTTTCCTACCGTGCGAAGAACGGGCAAGCAGCTAGTCTTCAATAAAATAACATGCAAGTGTTTACACTGCCATTTTAGCCAACATTGGCGAACTTCAAATGGCTATAACTCGTGAGCTATTGGTCCGACAATATCCAACAAAGTATCAAAAGAACGGTCTTGGAAAGACCTAAACACCCACCAAGTTTCATAATTCTAGCTCAATTGGAACATAGTCAAAAGCACGTTTGGTTAAATCAAAATACCGGCCCCTGCCGCCCTAGCAATGACATTATAAACGGCGCCTCCCGTATCTCCAGTTCTATATACCCGACGACTTAGCCGCTTGGTACGTGGGCTATTGGTGCCAATAGATGTCATTTGGCGAGATTTACTTTTGGTTATAATTAAAATTTGGTGATAAACATTTTATACCTGGATCGCCCAAATTAGCGAACTTCAAATGGCTATAACTCGCGAACCATTGGTCCGACAATGGCCAACAAAATAAAAATCCATCCTTAAGGCAAGACCTAAACACCCACCAAGTTTCATAATTTTAGCTATATTGGAACGTAGTTTAAAATAGTGTTCGTCGCAGTAAAGAGATCTCGGCGTCTTCGTCACTTTAGCGCCCATAAAGGGTTAAATCCACCCCTATCTTCCCATGTATGGTTCCGGCAGCCTTGCAAGGTCTGTTCCGGTGTTCAGAACACTAGTGGACGTTCGCGTGTTCAGAAAAGATCCCGTTTTTTTTTCGATAAAATAAAATGCAAGTGTTTACACTGCCATTTTAGCCAACATTGGCGAACTTCAAATGGCTATAACTCGTGAAGTATTGTCCGACAATATCCAACAAAGTACTAAAGAACGGTCATGGCAAGACCTAAACACCCACCAAGTTTCATAATTTTAGTTCAATTGGAACATAGTCAAAAGCACGTTTGGTTAAAACAAAATACCGGCCCCTGCCGCCCTATCCAATGACAATATAAACGGCGCCTCCCGTATCTCCAGTTCTATATACCCGACGACTTAGCCGCTTGGTACGTGGGCTATTGGTGCCAATAGATGTCATTTGGCGAGATTTACTTTTGGTTATAATTAAAATTTGGTGATAAACATTTTATACCTGGATCGCCCAAATTAGCGAACTTCAAATGGCTATAACTCGCGAACCATTGGTCCGACAATGGCCAACAAAATAAAAATCCATCCTTAAGGCAAATCCTAAACACCCACCAAGTTTCATAATTTTGGTTATCTTGGAAGATAGTTAAAAATAGTGTTCGTCGCAGTAAAGACATCTCGGCGTCTCCGTCAGTTTACGCCCATAAAGGGTAAAATCCACCCCTATCTTCCCATCTATGGTTCTGGCGGCCTTGCACGGTCTGTTCCGGTGTTCAGAACACTAGTGGACGTTCGCGTGTTCAGAAAAAAGCGCGGTTTTTTTTCGATAAAATAACATGCAAGTGTTTACACTGCCATTTTAGCCAACATTGGCGAACTTCAAATGGCTATAACTCGTGAGCTATTGGTCCGACAATATCCAACAAAGTATCAAAAGAACGGTCTTGGCAAGACCTAAACACCCACCAAGTTTCATAATTCTAGCTCAATTGGAACATAGTCAAAAGCACGTTTGGTTAAATCAAAATACCGGCCCCTGCCGCCCTAGCAATGACATTATAAACGGCGCCTCCCGTATCTCCAGTTCTATATACCCGACGACTTAGCCGCTTGGTACGTGGGCTATTGGTGCCAATAGATGTCATTTGGCGAGATTTACTTTTGGTTATAATTAAAATTTGGTTATAAACATTTTATACCTAGATCGCCCAAATTAGCGAACTTCAAATGGCTATAACTCCGCGAACTTTTCGTCCGACAATGGACAACAAAACAAAAATCCATACCTTGTGGTAACACCTAAACACCCACCAAGTTTCATAATTTTGACTATATTGGAACATAGTTAAAAATAGTATTCGTCGCAGTAAAGAGATCTCGGCGTCTCAGTCAGTTTACGCCCATAAAGGGTAAAATCCACCCCTATCTTCCCATCTATGGTTCTGGCGGCCTTGCACGGTCTGTTCCAGTGTTCAGAACACTAGTGGACGTTCGCGTGTTCAGAAAAAGCCCGGTTTTTTTCGATAAAATAACATGCAAGTGTTTACACTGCCATTTTAGCCAACATTGGCGAACTTCAAATGGCTATAACTCGAGAGCTATTCGTCCGACAATATCCAACAAAGTATCAAAAGAACGGTCTTGGCAAGACCTAAACACCCACCAAGTTTCATAATTCTAGCTCAATTGGAACATAGTCAAAAGCACGTTTGGTTAAAACAAAATACCGGCCCCTGCCGCCCTATCCAATGACAATATAAACGGCGCCTCCCGTATCTCCAGTTCTATATACCCGACGACTTAGCCGCTTGGTACGTGGGCTATTGGTGCCAATAGATGTCATTTGGCGAGATTTACTTTTGGTTATAATTAAAATTTGGTTATAAACATTTTATACCTAGATCGCCCAAATTAGCGAACTTCAAATGGCTATAACTCCGCGAACTTTTTGTCCGACAATGGCCAACAAAACAAAAATCCATACCTTGTGGTAACACCTAAACACCCACCAAGTTTCATAATTTTGACTATATTGGAACATAGTTAAAAATAGTGTTCGTCGCAGTAAAGAGATCTCGGCGTCTCAGTCAGTTTACGCCCATAAAGGGTAAAATCCACCCCTATCTTCCCATCTATGGTTCTGGCGGCCTTGCACGGTCTGTTCCGGTGTTCAGAACACTAGTGGACGTTCGCGTGTTCAGAAAAGATCCCGTTTTTTTTCGATAAAATAAAATGCAAGTGTTTACACTGCCATTTTAGCCAACATTGGCGAACTTCAAATGGCTATAACTCGCGAGCTATTAGTCCGTAGTCCGACAATATTCAACAAAGTATCAAAAGAAAGGTCTTATAAAGACCTAAACACCCACCAAGTTTCATAATTCTAGCTCAATTGGAACATAGTCAAAAGCACGTTTGGTTAAAACAAAATACCGGCCCCTGCCGCCCTATCCAATGACAATATAAACGGCGCCTCCCGTATCTCCAGTTCTATATACCCGACGACTTAGCCGCTTGGTACGTGGGCTATTGGTGCCAATAGATGTCATTTGGTGAGATTTACTTTTGGTTATAATTAAAATTTGGTTATAAACATTTTATACCTAGATCGCCCAAATTAGCGAACTTCAAATGGCTATAACTCCGCGAACTTTTTGTCCGACAATGGCCAACAAAACAAAAATCCATACCTTGTGGTAACACCTAAACACCCACCAAGTTTCATAATTTTGACTATATTGGAACATAGTTAAAAATAGTGTTCGTCGCAGTAAAGAGATCTCGGCGTCTCAGTCAGTTTACGCCCATAAAGGGTAAAATCCACCCCTATCTTCCCATCTGTGGTTCTGGCGGCCTTGCACGGTCTGTTCCGGTGTTCAGAACACTAGTGGACGTTCGCGTGTTCAGAAAAACCCCGGTTTTCTTCGATAAAATAACATGCAAGTGTTTACACTGCCATTTTAGCCAACATTGGCGAACTTCAAATGGCTATAACTCGTGAGCTATTGGTCCGACAATATCCAACAAAGTACCAAAAGAACGGTCATGGCAAGACCTAAACACCCACCAAATTTCATAATTCTAGCTCAATTGGAACATAGTCAAAAGCACGTTTGGTTAAAACAAAATACCGGCCCCTGCCGCCCTATCCAATGACAATATAAACGGCGCCTCCCGTATGTCCAGTTCTATATACCCGACGACTTAGCCGCTTGGTACGTGGGCTATTGGTGCCAATAGATGTCATTTGGCGAGATTTACTTTTGGTTATAATTAAAATTTGGTTATAAACATTTTATACCTAGATCGCCCAAATTAGCGAACTTCAAATGGCTATAACTCCGCGAACTTTTTGTCCGACAATGGCCAACAAAACAAAAATCCATACCTTGTGGTAACACCTAAACACCCACCAAGTTTCATAATTTTGACTATATTGGAACATAGTTAAAAATAGTGTTCGTCGCAGTAAAGAGATCTCGGCGTCTCAGTCAGTTTACGCCCATAAAGGGTAAAATCCACCCCTATCTTCCCATCTGTGGTTCTGGCGGCCTTGCACGGTCTGTTCCGGTGTTCAGAACACTAGTGGACGTTCGCGTGTTCAGAAAAACCCCGGTTTTCTTCGATAAAATAACATGCAAGTGTTTACACTGCCATTTTAGCCAACATTGGCGAACTTCAAATGGCTATAACTCGAGAGCTATTCGTCCGACAATATCCAACAAAGTACCAAAAGAACGGTCATGGCAAGACCTAAACACCCACCAAGTTTCATAATTTTAGTTCAATTGGAAAATAGTTAAAAGCACGTTTGGTTAAAACAAAATACCGGCCCCTGCCGCCCTATCCAATGACAATATAAACGGCGCCTCCCGTATGTCCAGTTCTATATACCCGACGACTTAGCCGCTTGGTACGTGGGCTATTGGTGCCAATAGATGTCATTTGGCGAGATTTACTTTTGGTTATAATTAAAATTTGGTTATAAACATTTTATACCTAGATCGCCCAAATTAGCGAACTTCAAATGGCTATAACTCCGCGAACTTTTTGTCCGACAATGGCCAACAAAACAAAAATCCATACCTTGTGGTAACACCTAAACACCCACCAAGTTTCATAATTTTGACTATATTGGAACATAGTTAAAAATAGTGTTCGTCGCAGTAAAGAGATCTCGGCGTCTCAGTCAGTTTACGCCCATAAAGGGTAAAATCCACCCCTATCTTCCCATCTGTGGTTCTGGCGGCCTTGCACGGTCTGTTCCGGTGTTCAGAACACTAGTGGACGTTCGCGTGTTCAGAAAAACCCCGGTTTTCTTCGATAAAATAACATGCAAGTGTTTACACTGCCATTTTAGCCAACATTGGCGAACTTCAAATGGCTATAACTCGAGAGCTATTCGTCCGACAATATCCAACAAAGTACCAAAAGAACGGTCATGGCAAGACCTAAACACCCACCAAGTTTCATAATTTTAGTTCAATTGGAAAATAGTTAAAAGCACGTTTGGTTAAAACAAAATACCGGCCCCTGCCGCCCTATCCAATGACAATATAAACGGCGCCTCCCGTATGTCCAGTTCTATATACCCGACGACTTAGCCGCTTGGTACGTGGGCTATTGGTGCCAATAGATGTCATTTGGCGAGATTTACTTTTGGTTATAATTAAAATTTGGTTATAAACATTTTATACCTAGATCGCCCAAATTAGCGAACTTCAAATGGCTATAACTCCGCGAACTTTTTTCCCGACAATGGCCAACAAAACAAAAATCCATACCTTGTGGTAACACCTAAACACCCACCAAGTTTCATAATTTTGACTATATTGGAACATAGTTAAAAATAGTGTTCGTCGCAGTAAAGAGATCTCGGCGTCTCAGTCAGTTTACGCCCATAAAGGGTAAAATCCACCCCTATCTTCCCATCTATGGTTCTGGCGGCCTTGCACGGTCTGTTCCGGTGTTCAGAACACTAGTGGACGTTCGCGTGTTCAAAAAAAAGCCCGGTTTTTTTCGATAAAATAACATGCAAGTGTTTACACTGGCATTTTAGCCAACATTGGCGAACTTCAAATGGCTATAACTCGCGAGCTATTAGTCCGTAGTCCGACAATATTCAACAAAGTATCAAAAGAAAGGTCTTATAAAGACCTAAACACCCACCAAGTTTCATAATTCTAGCTCAATTGGAACATAGTCAAAAGCACGTTTTGTTAAAACAAAATACCGGCCCCTGCCGCCCTATCCAATGACAATATAAACGGCGCCTCCCGTATGTCCAGTTCTATATACCCGACGACTTAGCCGCTTGGTACGTGGGCTATTGGTGCCAATAGATGTCATTTGGCGAGATTTACTTTTGGTTATAATTAAAATTTGGTTATAAAAATTTTATACCTAGATCGCCCAAATTAGCGAACTTCAAATGGCTATAACTCCGTGAACTTTTCGTCCGACTATGAACAACAAAACAAAAATCCATATCTTGTGGTAACACCTAAACACCCAGCAAGTTTCATAATTTTGACTATATTGGAACATAGTTAAAAATAGTGTTCGTCGCAGTAAAGAGATCTCGGCGTCTCAGTCAGTTTACGCCCATAAAGGGTAAAATCCACCCCTATCTTCCCATCTGTGGTTCTGGCGGCCTTGCACGGTCTGTTCCGGTGTTCAGAACACTAGTGGACGTTCGCGTGTTCAGAAAAACCCCGGTTTTCTTCGATAAAATAACATGCAAGTGTTTACACTGCCATTTTAGCCAACATTGGCGAACTTCAAATGGCTATAACTCGAGAGCTATTCGTCCGACAATATCCAACAAAGTACCAAAAGAACGGTCATGGCAAGACCTAAACACCCACCAAGTTTCATAATTTTAGTTCAATTGGAAAATAGTTAAAAGCACGTTTGGTTAAAACAAAATACCGGCCCCTGCCGCCCTATCCAATGACAATATAAACGGCGCCTCCCGTATGTCCAGTTCTATATACCCGACGACTTAGCCGCTTGGTACGTGGGCTATTGGTGCCAATAGATGTCATTTGGCGAGATTTACTTTTGGTTATAATTAAAATTTGGTTATAAACATTTTATACCTAGATCGCCCAAATTAGCGAACTTCAAATGGCTATAACTCCGCGAACTTTTTTTCCCGACAATGGCCAACAAAACAAAAATCCATACCTTGTGGTAACACCTAAACACCCACCAAGTTTCATAATTTTGACTATATTGGAACATAGTTAAAAATAGTGTTCGTCGCAGTAAAGAGATCTCGGCGTCTCAGTCAGTTTACGCCCATAAAGGGTAAAATCCACCCCTATCTTCCCATCTATGGTTCTGGCGGCCTTGCACGGTCTGTTCCGGTGTTCAGAACACTAGTGGACGTTCGCGTGTTCAGAAAAACCCCGGTTTTCTTCGATAAAATAACATGCAAGTGTTTACACTGCCATTTTAGCCAACATTGGCGAACTTCAAATGGCTATAACTCGCGAGCTATTAGTCCGTAGTCCGACAATATTCAACAAAGTATCAAAAGAAAGGTCTTATAAAGACCTAAACACCCACCAAGTTTCATAATTCTAGCTCAATTGGAACATAGTCAAAAGCACGTTTTGTTAAAACAAAATACCGGCCCCTGCCGCCCTATCCAATGACAATATAAACGGCGCCTCCCGTATGTCCAGTTCTATATACCCGACGACTTAGCCGCTTGGTACGTGGGCTATTGGTGCCAATAGATGTCATTTGGCGAGATTTACTTTTGGTTATAATTAAAATTTGGTTATAAACATTTTATACCTAGATCGCCCAAATTAGCGAACTTCAAAGGGCTATAACTCCGCGAACTTTTTGTCCGACAATGGCCAACAAAACAAAAATCCATACCTTGTGGTAACACCTAAACACCCACCAAGTTTCATAATTTTGACTATATTGGAACATAGTTAAAAATAGTGTTCGTCGCAGTAAAGAGATCTCGGCGTCTCAGTCAGTTTACGCCCATAAAGGGTAAAATCCACCCCTATCTTCCCATCTATGGTTCTGGCGGCCTTGCACGGTCTGTTCCAGTGTTCAGAACACTAGTGGACGTTCGCGTGTTCAGAAAAGATCCCGTTTTTTTTCGATAAAATAAAATGCAAGTGTTTACACTGCCATTTTAGCCAACATTGGCGAACTTCAAATGGCTATAACTCGCGAGCTATTAGTCCGTAGTCCGACAATATTCAACAAAGTATCAAAAGAAAGGTCTTATAAAGACCTAAACACCCACCAAGTTTCATAATTCTAGCTCAATTGGAACATAGTCAAAAGCACGTTTGGTTAAAACAAAATACCGGCCCCTGCCGCCCTATCCTATGACAATATAAACGGCGCCTCCCGTATCTCCAGTTCTATATACCCGACGACTTAGCCGCTTGGTACGTGGGCTATTGGTGCCAATAGATGTCATTTGCTGAGATTTACTTTTGGTTATAATTAAAATTTGGTTATAAACATTTTATACCTAGATCGCCCAAATTAGCGAACTTCAAATGGCTATAACTCCGCGAACTTTTTTTCCGACAATGGCCAACAAAACAAAAATCCATACCTTGTGGTAACACCTAAACACCCACCAAGTTTCATAATTTTGACTATATTGGAACATAGTTAAAAATAGTGTTCGTCGCAGTAAAGAGATCTCGGCGTCTCAGTCAGTTTACGCCCATAAAGGGTAAAATCCACCCCTATCTTCCCATCTGTGGTTCTGGCGGCCTTGCACGGTCTGTTCCGGTGTTCAGAACACTAGTGGACGTTCGCGTGTTCAGAAAAACCCCGGTTTTCTTCGATAAAATAACATGCAAGTGTTTACACTGCCATTTTAGCCAACATTGGCGAACTTCAAATGGCTATAACTCGAGAGCTATTCGTCCGACAATATCCAACAAAGTACCAAAAGAACGGTCATGGCAAGACCTAAACACCCACCAAGTTTCATAATTTTAGTTCAATTGGAAAATAGTTAAAAGCACGTTTGGTTAAAACAAAATACCGGCCCCTGCCGCCCTATCCAATGACAATATAAACGGCGCCTCCCGTATGTCCAGTTCTATATACCCGACGACTTAGCCGCTTGGTACGTGGGCTATTGGTGCCAATAGATGTCATTTGGCGAGATTTACTTTTGGTTATAATTAAAATTTGGTTATAAACATTTTATACCTAGATCGCCCAAATTAGCGAACTTCAAATGGCTATAACTCCGCGAACTTTTTTTCCCGACAATGGCCAACAAAACAAAAATCCATACCTTGTGGTAACACCTAAACACCCACCAAGTTTCATAATTTTGACTATATTGGAACATAGTTAAAAATAGTGTTCGTCGCAGTAAAGAGATCTCGGCGTCTCAGTCAGTTTACGCCCATAAAGGGTAAAATCCACCCCTATCTTCCCATCTATGGTTCTGGCGGCCTTGCACGGTCTGTTCCGGTGTTCAGAACACTAGTGGACGTTCGCGTGTTCAGAAAAACCCCGGTTTTCTTCGATAAAATAACATGCAAGTGTTTACACTGCCATTTTAGCCAACATTGGCGAACTTCAAATGGCTATAACTCGCGAGCTATTAGTCCGTAGTCCGACAATATTCAACAAAGTATCAAAAGAAAGGTCTTATAAAGACCTAAACACCCACCAAGTTTCATAATTCTAGCTCAATTGGAACATAGTCAAAAGCACGTTTTGTTAAAACAAAATACCGGCCCCTGCCGCCCTATCCAATGACAACATAAACGGCGCCTCCCGTATGTCCAGTTCTATATACCCGACGACTTAGCCGCTTGGTACGTGGGCTATTGGTGCCAATAGATGTCATTTGGCGAGATTTACTTTTGGTTATAATTAAAATTTGGTTATAAAAATTTTATACCTAGATCGCCCAAATTAGCGAACTTCAAATGGCTATAACTCCGTGAACTTTTCGTCCGACTATGAACAACAAAACAAAAATCCATATCTTGTGGTAACACCTAAACACCCAGCAAGTTTCATAATTTTGACTATATTGGAACATAGTTAAAAATAGTATTCGTCGCAGTAAATAGATCTCGGCGTCTCAGTCAGTTTACGCCCATAAAGGGTAAAATCCACCCCTATCTTCCCATCTATGGTTCTGGCGGCCTTGCACGGTCTGTTCCGGTGTTCAGAACACTAGTGGACGTTCGCGTGTTCAGAAAAAGCCCGGTTTTCTTCGATAAAATAACATGCAAGTGTTTACACTGCCATTTTAGCCAACATTGGCGAACTTCAAATGGCTATAACTCGAGAGCTATTCGTCCGACAATATCCAACAAAGTACCAAAAGAACGGTCATGGCAAGACCTAAACACCCACCAAGTTTCATAATTTTAGTTCAATTGGAAAATAGTCAAAAGCACGTTTGGTTAAAACAAAATACCGGCCCCTGCCGCCCTATCCAATGACAATATAAACGGCGCCTCCCGTATGTCCAGTTCTATATACCCGACGACTTAGCCGCTTGGTACGTGGGCTATTGGTGCCAATAGATGTCATTTGGCGAGATTTACTTTTGGTTATAATTAAAATTTGGTTATAAACATTTTATACCTAGATCGCCCAAATTAGCGAACTTCAAATGGCTATAACTCCGCGAACTTTTTGTCCGACAATGGCCAACAAAACAAAAATCCATACCTTGTGGTAACACCTAAACACCCACCAAGTTTCATAATTTTGACTATATTGGAACATAGTTAAAAATAGTGTTCGTCGCAGTAAAGAGATCTCGGCGTCTCAGTCAGTTTACGCCCATAAAGGGTAAAATCCACCCCTATCTTCCCATCTATGGTTCTGGCGGCCTTGCACGGTCTGTTCCGGTGTTCAGAACACTAGTGGACGTTCGCGTGTTCAGAAAAACCCCGGTTTTCTTCGATAAAATAACATGCAAGTGTTTACACTGCCATTTTAGCCAACATTGGCGAACTTCAAATGGCTATAACTCGAGAGCTATTCGTCCGACAATATCCAACAAAGTACCAAAAGAACGGTCATGGCAAGACCTAAACACCCACCAAGTTTCATAATTCTAGCTCAATTGGAACATAGTCAAAAGCACGTTTGGTTAAAACAAAATACCGGCCCCTGCCGCCCTATCCAATGACAATATAAACGGCGCCTCCCGTATGTCCAGTTCTATATACCCGACGACTTAGCCGCTTGGTACGTGGGCTATTGGTGCCAATAGATGTCATTTGGCGAGATTTACTTTTGGTTATAATTAAAATTTGGTTATAAACATTTTATACCTAGATCGCCCAAATTAGCGAACTTCAAATGGCTATAACTCCGCGAACTTTTTGTCCGACAATGGCCAACAAAACAAAAATCCATACCTTGTGGTAACACCTAAACACCCACCAAGTTTCATAATTTTGACTATATTGGAACATAGTTAAAAATAGTGTTCGTCGCAGTAAAGAGATCTCGGCGTCTCAGTCAGTTTACGCCCATAAAGGGTAAAATCCACCCCTATCTTCCCATCTATGGTTCTGGCGGCCTTGCACGGTCTGTTCCGGTGTTCAGAACACTAGTGGACGTTCGCGTGTTCAGAAAAACCCCGGTTTTCTTCGATAAAATAACATGCAAGTGTTTACACTGCCATTTTAGCCAACATTGGCGAACTTCAAATGGCTATAACTCGCGAGCTATTAGTCCGTAGTCCGACAATATTCAACAAAGTATCAAAAGAAAGGTCTTATAAAGACCTAAACACCCACCAAGTTTCATAATTCTAGCTCAATTGGAACATAGTCAAAAGCACGTTTGGTTAAAACAAAATACCGGCCCCTGCCGCCCTATCCAATGACAATATAAACGGCGCCTCCCGTATGTCCAGTTCTATATACCCGACGACTTAGCCGCTTGGTACGTGGGCTATTGGTGCCAATAGATGTCATTTGGCGAGATTTACTTTTGGTTATAATTAAAATTTGGTTATAAACATTTTATACCTAGATCGCCCAAATTAGCGAACTTCAAATGGCTATAACTCCGCGAACTTTTTGTCCGACAATGGCCAACAAAACAAAAATCCATACCTTGTGGTAACACCTAAACACCCACCAAGTTTCATAATTTTGACTATATTGGAACATAGTTAAAAATAGTGTTCGTCGCAGTAAAGAGATCTCGGCGTCTCAGTCAGTTTACGCCCATAAAGGGTAAAATCCACCCCTATCTTCCCATCTATGGTTCTGGCGGCCTTGCACGGTCTGTTCCGGTGTTCAGAACACTAGTGGACGTTCGCGTGTTCAGAAAAGATCCCGTTTTTCTTCGATAAAATAAAATGCAAGTGTTTACACTGCCATTTTAGCCAACATTGGCGAACTTCAAATGGCTATAACTCGCGAGCTATTAGTCGTAGTCCGACAATATTCAACAAAGTATCAAAAGAAAGGTCTTGGAAAGACCTAAACACCCACCAAGTTTCATAATTCTAGCTCAATTGGAACATAGTCAAAAGCACGTTTGGTTAAAACAAAATACCGGCCCCTGCCGCCCTATCCTATGACAATATAAACGGCGCCTCCCGTATCTCCAGTTCTATATACCCGACGACTTAGCCGCTTGGTACGTGGGCTATTGGTGCCAATAGATGTCATTTGGCGAGATTTACTTTTGGTTATAATTAAAATTTGGTTATAAACATTTTATACCTAGATCGCCCAAATTAGCGAACTTCAAATGGCTATAACTCCGCGAACTTTTTGTCCGACAATGGCCAACAAAACAAAAATCCATACCTTGTGGTAACACCTAAACACCCACCAAGTTTCATAATTTTGACTATATTGGAACATAGTTAAAAATAGTGTTCGTCGCAGTAAAGAGATCTCGGCGTCTCAGTCAGTTTACGCCCATAAAGGGTAAAATCCACCCCTATCTTCCCATCTATGGTTCTGGCGGCCTTGCACGGTCTGTTCCGGTGTTCAGAACACTAGTGGACGTTCGCGTGTTCAGAAAAACCCCGGTTTTCTTCGATAAAATAACATGCAAGTGTTTACACTGCCATTTTAGCCAACATTGGCGAACTTCAAATGGCTATAACTCGTGAGCTATTGGTCCGACAATATCCAACAAAGTACCAAAAGAACGGTCATGGCAAGACCTAAACACCCACCAAGTTTCATAATTTTAGTTCAATTGGAACATAGTCAAAAGCACGTTTGGTTAAAACAAAATACCGGCCCCTGCCGCCCTATCCAATGACAATATAAACGGCGCCTCCCGTATGTCCAGTTCTATATACCCGACGACTTAGCCGCTTGGTACGTGGGCTATTGGTGCCAATAGATGTCATTTGGCGAGATTTACTTTTGGTTATAATTAAAATTTGGTTATAAACATTTTATACCTAGATCGCCCAAATTAGCGAACTTCAAATGGCTATAACTCGCGAACCATTGGTCCAACAATGGCCAACAAAATAAAAATCCATCCTTAAGGATAGACCTAAACACCCACCAAGTTTCATAATTTTGGCTATATTGGAACGTAGTTGAAAATAGTGTTCGTCGCAGTAAAGAGATCTCGGCGTCTTCGTCACTTTAGCGCGCATAAAGGGTTAAATCCACCCCTATCTTCCCATGTATGGTTCCGGCAGCCTTGCAAGGTCTGTTCCGGTGTTCAGAACACTAGTGGACGTTCGCGTGTTCAGAAAAACCCCGGTTTTCTTCGATAAAATAACATGCAAGTGTTTACACTGCCATTTTAGCCAACATTGGCGAACTTCAAATGGCTATAACTCGCGAGCTATTGCGTCCGACAATATCCAACAAAGTATCAAAAGAACGGTCTTATGCAAGACCTAAACACCCACCAAGTTTCATAATTCTAGCTCAATTGGAACATAGTCAAAAGCACGTTTGGTTAAAACAAAATACCGGCCCCTGCCGCCCTATCCAATGACAATATAAACGGCGCCTCCCGTATCTCCAGTTCTATATACCCGACGACTTAGCCGCTTGGTACGTGGGCTATTGGTGCCAATAGATGTCATTTGGCGAGATTTACTTTTGGTTATAATTAAAATTTGGTTATAAAAATTTTATACCTAGATCGCCCAAATTAGCGAACTTCAAATGGCTATAACTCCGTGAACTTTTCGTCCGACAATGAACAACAAAACAAAAATCCATATCTTGTGGTAACACCTAAACACCCAGCAAGTTTCATAATTTTGACTATATTGGAACATAGTTAAAAATAGTATTCGTCGCAGTAAATAGATCTCGGCGTCTCAGTCAGTTTACGCCCATAAAGGGTAAAATCCACCCCTATCTTCCCATCTATGGTTCTGGCGGCCTTGCACGGTCTGTTCCAGTGTTCAGAACACTAGTGGACGTTCGCGTGTTCAGAAAAAGCCCGGTTTTCTTCGATAAAATAACATGCAAGTGTTTACACTGCCATTTTAGCCAACATTGGCGAACTTCAAATGGCTATAACTCGTGAGCTATTGGTCCGACAATATCCAACAAAGTATCAAAAGAACGGTCTTGGCAAGACCTAAGCACCCACCAAGTTTCATAATTCTAGCTCAATTGGAACATAGTCAAAAGCACGTTTGGTTAAATCAAAATACCGGCCCCTGCCGCCCTAGCAATGACATTATAAACGGCGCCTCCCGTATCTCCAGTTCTGTATACCCGACGACTTAGCCGCTTGGTACGTGGGCTATTGGTGCCAATAGATGTCATTTGGCGAGATTTACTTTTGGTTATAATTAAAATTTGGTGATTAACATTTTATACCTGGATCGCCCAAATTAGCGAACTTCAAATGGCTATAACTCGCGAACCATTGGTCCAACAATGGCCAACAAAATAAAAATCCATCCTTAAGGCAAGACCTAAACACCCACCAAGTTTCATAATTTTGGCTATATTGGAACGTAGTTGAAAATAGTGTTCGTCGCAGTAAAGAGATCTCGGCGTCTTCGTCACTTTAGCGCGCATAAAGGGTTAAATCCACCCCTATCTTCCCATGTATGGTTCCGGCAGCCTTGCAAGGTCTGTTCCGGTGTTCAGAACACTAGTGGACGTTCGCGTGTTCAGAAAAGATCCCGGTTTTTTTCGATAAAATAAAATGCAAGTGTTTACACTGCCATTTTAGCCAACATTGGCGAACTTCAAATGGCTATAACTCGTGAAGTATTGTCCGACAATATTCAACAAAGTATCAAAAGAAAGGTCTTGGCAAGACCTAAACACCCACCAAGTTTCATAATTCTAGCTCAATTGGAACATAGTCAAAAGCACGTTTGGTTAAAACAAAATACCGGCCCCTGCCGCCCTATCCTATGACAATATAAACGGCGCCTCCCGTATCTCCAGTTCTATATACCCGACGACTTAGCCGCTTGGTACGTGGGCTATTGGTGCCAATAGATGTCATTTGGTGAGATTTACTTTTGGTTATAATTAAAATTTGGTTATAAACATTTTATACCTAGATCGCCCAAATTAGCGAACTTCAAATGGCTATAACTCCGCGAACTTTTTTTCCGACAATGGCCAACAAAACAAAAATCCATACCTTGTGGTAACACCTAAACACCCAGCAAGTTTCATAATTTTGACTATATTGGAACATAGTTAAAAATAGTATTCGTCGCAGTAAATAGATCTCGGCGTCTCAGTCAGTTTACGCCCATAAAGGGTAAAATCCACCCCTATCTTCCCATCTATGGTTCTGGCGGCCTTGCACGGTCTGTTCCAGTGTTCAGAACACTAGTGGACGTTCGCGTGTTCAGTAAAAAGCCAGGTTTTTTTCGATAAAATAACATGCAAGTGTTTACACTGCCATTTTAGCCAACATTGGCGAACTTCAAATGGCTATAACTCGTGAGCTATTGGTCCGACAATATCCAACAAAGTATCAAAAGAACGGTCTTGGCAAGACCTAAGCACCCACCAAGTTTCATAATTTTAGTTCAATTGGAAAATAGTCAAAAGCACGTTTGGTTAAAACAAAATACCGGCCCCTGCCGCCCTAGCAATGACATTATAAACGACGCCTCCCGTATCTCCAGTTCTATATACCCGACGACTTAGCCGCTTGGTACGTGGGCTATTGGTGCCAATAGATGTCATTTGGCGAGATTTACTTTTGGTTATAATTAAAATTTGGTGATTAACATTTTATACCTGGATCGCCCAAATTAGCGAACTTCAAATGGCTATAACTCGCGAACTATTGGTCCAACAATGGCCAACAAAATAAAAATCCATCCTTAAGGCAAGACCTAAACACCCACCAAGTTTCATAATTTTGGCTATATTGGAACGTAGTTGAAAATAGTGTTCGTCGCAGTAAAGAGATCTCGGCGTCTTCGTCACTTTAGCGCGCATAAAGGGTTAAATCCACCCCTATCTTCCCATGTATGGTTCCGGCAGCCTTGCAAGGTCTGTTCCGGTGTTCAGAACACTAGTGGACGTTCGCGTGTTCAGAAAAGATCCCGTTTTTTTTTTCGATAAAATAAAATGCAAGTGTTTACACTGCCATTTTAGCCAACATTGGCGAACTTCAAATGGCTATAACTCGTGAAGTATTGTCCGACAATATTCAACAAAGTATCAAAAGAAAGGTCTTGGCAAGACCTAAACACCCACCAAGTTTCATAATTGTAGCTCAATTGGAACATAGTCAAAAGCACGTTTGGTTAAAACAAAATACCGGCCCCTGCCGCCCTATCCTATGACAATATAAACGGCGCCTCCCGTATCTCCAGTTCTATATACCCGACGACTTAGCCGCTTGGTACGTGGGCTATTGGTGCCAATAGATGTCATTTGGTGAGATTTACTTTTGGTTATAATTAAAATTTGGTTATAAACATTTTATACCTAGATCGCCCAAATTAGCGAACTTCAAATGGCTATAACTCCGCGAACTTTTTTTCCGACAATGGCCAACAAAACAAAAATCCATACCTTGTGGTAACACCTAAACACCCACCAAGTTTCATAATTTTGACTATATTGGAACATAGTTAAAAATAGTGTTCGTCGCAGTAAAGAGATCTCGGCGTCTCAGTCAGTTTACGCCCATAAAGGGTAAAATCCACCCCTATCTTCCCATCTATGGTTCCGGCGGCCTTGCACGGTCTGTTCCAGTGTTCAGAACACTAGTGGACGTTCGCGTGTTCAAAAAAAAGCCCGGTTTTTTTCGATAAAATAACATGCAAGTGTTTACACTGCCATTTAGCCAACATTGGCGAACTTCAAATGGCTATACCTCGTGAGCTATTGGTCCGACAATATCCAACAAAGTATCAAAAGAACGGTCTTGGCAAGACCTAAGCACCCACCAAGTTTCATAATTCTAGCTCAATTGGAACATAGTCAAAAGCACGTTTGGTTAAATCAAAATACCGGCCCCTGCCGCCCTAGCAATGACATTATAAACGGCGCCTCCCGTATCTCCAGTTCTGTATACCCGACGACTTAGCCGCTTGGTACGTGGGCTATTGGTGCCAATAGATGTCATTTGGCGAGATTTACTTTTGGTTATAATTAAAATTTGGTGATTAACATTTTATACCTGGATCGCCCAAATTAGCGAACTTCAAATGGCTATAACTCGCGAACCATTGGTCCAACAATGGCCAACAAAAATAAAAATCCATCCTTAAGGCAAGACCTAAACACCCACCAAGTTTCATAATTTTGGCAATATTGGAACGTAGTTGAAAATAGTGTTCGTCGCAGTAAAGAGATCTCGGCGTCTTCGTCACTTTAGCGCGCATAAAGGGTTAAATCCACCCCTATCTTCCCATGTATGGTTCCGGCAGCCTTGCAAGGTCTGTTCCGGTGTTCAGAACACTAGTGGACGTTCGCGTGTTCAGAAAAGATCCCGTTTTTTTTTTCGATAAAATAAAATGCAAGTGTTTACACTGCCATTTTAGCCAACATTGGCGAACTTCAAATGGCTATAACTCGCGAGCTATTAGTCCGTAGTCCGACAATATTCAACAAAGTATCAAAAGAAAGGTCTTATAAAGACCTAAACACCCACCAAGTTTCATAATTCTAGCTCAATTGGAACATAGTCAAAAGCACGTTTTGTTAAAACAAAATACCGGCCCCTGCCGCCCTATCCAATGACAATATAAACGGCGCCTCCCGTATGTCCAGTTCTATATACCCGACGACTTAGCCGCTTGGTACGTGGGCTATTGGTGCCAATAGATGTCATTTGGCGAGATTTACTTTTGGTTATAATTAAAATTTGGTTATAAAAATTTTATACCTAGATCGCCCAAATTAGCGAACTTCAAATGGCTATAACTCCGTGAACTTTTCGTCCGACTATGAACAACAAAACAAAAATCCATATCTTGTGGTAACACCTAAACACCCAGCAAGTTTCATAATTTTGACTATATTGGAACATAGTTAACCTCTTCACCGCCTTGAAAAGAAAAACTTTTCTTCCCTTTTTCGCTAAAGCTTCCACTGGGAAAACTAACAGAAAACGGCTTGGTACTCAGCCATACAAATGTTGGTTTCCCTGCTCAGCTAATGTCGTCCCCCCTATTCAAATGTCAAGAAATTACACGGCACAACCCACCCACTGTGCACAGAGTGAGCGGGGAGATTCACCCCCAGTTTTGCAAGGAATTCTGTGGTTTTGAGAGAGGGCGAGGGAGGGGGGGGGGGGGTCATAGGAGGAGCAACTTTCACCGGGGAATACCTTATGAAGTGTCAAGCATTCGCTGATAAATTTTGTAAGGCTTTATTGCAATTAAGTGGATTTTTATTGTGATTTAAATATTAACGCCGTTTAACCAAAGTTTTTTGATAAATGTGTTGGCCGTGATGAAAATCACGCGAGATGCAAAAGAAAAAGAAAAAAAAAAAAAAAAAAAAATCGAAAATGTTTACTTACTATAAACCTGGAAAAGCAATAAATTTTTAATACTCTTAAGTATATCACGGCTCAGAGGTTATTCGGTGAAATAATATTTTTAAAATCCTTTCTTCCTAGTAGTTCAATAAATTTTACTAATTTAGTACGTAATGCACCTTAGGTGCGAACATTCTGACTGCCTGGAAATATCTGACGGTGTTTATTTTTTACTCTGGTTAAAAGTTAAGAGACTATTTTAAAGTAATATTCTTCAATGAAATAAAAATTACAGATTCTCCTTTCCAGGAGAATATTAGGAATCTTAGCCGTAATTAAATAATTAAAAGAGCAATGCGCTCTTTACTTTTAGTTTCAGCTGTACGTCAAAGAAGAGCACTTAATATCTTAGAACAGCTTATTCAAAGCTTTTAAACAGTCCCTTGTTCATTGTGCAAGTTTTTCCTATGAAAACCGAGGTCCGGTATATATAAATATATAATATGCTAATAAGCAAGGCTGTAGCCAGCGGGGGAATCATGGGGATTTAAAATTTAGTGAATGCATTAGTAGCGTTTTACTTACGATGACTCTTACTGTAGAGATATTCTATGAAATTTATATGCAGAAACGAACCTTTTCCCTTTAAAAAGATTCTTGTTGTTAAAAAGAAAAACAAGTATGTGATGAATTAAAAATAACTATAATTATCCCCAAACCATAGTGGTAAATCTGAGAAAATCAAGTTGTAGTCAAATTAACAAATTCGTTGCTGTGTATAAATAGCTCGCTGAAATTAAATTATTCTCCGTTGAGCGAAGTTTCTTAATAGCTCAGCCCCATTATATATGGCCTAGCACCAGAGGCAAGGGCTTACCGTAAGCCCTAACATTCCCCGCAATGGGGGGGGGGGGGGAGCCTCTAAGCTGAACGGGACCTCCAAAGTTTCACCTCTGTATTTTTAAGAGTGAAATTTAGATTTTTTTCTTAAATAATTACCCCCCCCCCCTTAACTCAGAGCCTTATTATCCCATGGGCAAATCGGGACTTTGCCCAGGGTCCCCAATTTCAAATATTTTTCTGTATTATATTTTTTATATCAAAATTTTATGAAAAATAAAACAAATTTCATAGATGGGGGCCCCCAAATTCTCCAATGCCCGGGGCCCCCGTTGGTCATAATCAGGCTCTGCCTTAACTTGTTTCTTCTGTAATCTTCTGCAGTTTTCCTTAACTTGTTTATAGTCTGCTTTTACTTTTGCAATACTGAATCCATGAGTCATTCCATTTTAATTCAAATAGTAATTGCCTCCGATCACCACTACATCCTCTCCCCCCCCCAAGTACAAAAAAAGAAAAAAATACAGAAGCCCACAAAAACCTGTGTGTATTTACTATATACATTACTTCAGTTATAATAGTAAAGGTTACTCCCATTTGTATATAATGCAAATAATTATCTTAACCAAGAATAAAAATATTTCAAGTGCACCCAAAGCGATGTGATGATTATGGTTTGTACTAATGTAAACTAAAACTTTTATTGCCACGACTCCAAAAATTTAGAAAAGTTGCGCTCAAAAAACGTAATAAAATCCACCCTGTTGTTTTCAGTGGAAATGTTTCATAATTATGTAAAAAAAAAAAAAAAAAATGTAGAAAAAATAATACACGCTACACAGTGGCGGATCCAGAAAGTCTGTTTTGGGAGGGACTAAATTTTGAAAAAAGCTTATTTAACCCGAAACAAAATGTACAATAAAGCAAAATTTTAGTCTAAACCAATGTAAAAACTTTTGGGAGGGGCTAAATGATTAAAAAAGATCACTTTACATACTCAATGTGCATAATGAAGCAGAATGTTACCCTTTAGCAATCTCTTTTGGGGGGGGGGGCTGAAGTCCCCTATCCCCTCCCCTGAATCCGCTACTGACGCTACATAAAAATCAGAAAATTGCCCATTCTCCGAATTTCAAAATTTGTTTGGAATTTTTAAGTTAGAAAATGGTTTTATTTGGATAATAAAAATAATAGCCACATGTAGATCATTCTCAGTTGTATTAATTCGTAATTTTGGGGATTTTCAGAAAAAAAATATAATAAATTTTTTTATTTTTCAGTTCTTCTGGAATGTCCTTCCTACTAATTCACTATGTTCCGTAAACGTCAGTTTTTCGGGTTTTAAGTATTTCTGCTAAAGAGGGAGAATTATAAAAATTGTCTATTGTTACAGTAGCCCTTTTCTAAATATCTGTCCAGTAAGATCATTACGGCCTTTACACCAGTTCCGTTTTGTTTGTATCCTGGCTAGTATTTCGTCTTTTTTCCGGTGTATATCATCAAATTCGAAACGTATCCAGACGATTATTCACAGAGCACGAAAAAATTTATCCCGAATCCTGCTCGTTTAGACGGTATAATTTCCACCCGAGCCTTCCTTTGAAAATCAGAAGAGATTCATCAATTGATAAATCTCTCTCAGGTGTGTAACATTTCTGAAAATTTTTTACAATAATATGCATTACTGTTTCGATTTTTTAAAGTGGATTATTCTGGTTTTCTTCATCCACGTAGCTCTCATTATCACAAAAGTGCAAAAATTTCATGATCAGGCTAAACCTTTTTTCTCTCATATTTTTGACAAAGTAAGGCGTTTCCAAAACTGGAATTTTCGACAAGTACAGGGACTCTCGGGGTTTTTCCTGAAATCCCTCTAGAATCAGCAACGATAAAAACAGCAGCATTTCCTTTTTATCAGTGTTTGCCCATTCTGTGCATCTTGATTTTGGAGTAACATTGTGAGTATTGAAATACTGCAAAGCAAACAAATTCGTTTGTTCCACGATTTGTTCAAGAACAGCATCATCAAATAATTTTGAGAAAAACTGTAGAGGATCGGTTGGGTTGTCAATTTGAAATAAAATACCGGATGACTCTGTGAAATGAAATCGAGGCGGGGCTGGTAACGGAGAATTAATATCTAATTTACACCAATTATGAACAGATGAGATATCCAAGGAATCACTATCACTACTAGAATCAGTCTCAAAAAAATAATCAGATACGCTGTCACTGACGCACATCATAATTAAATTCAGCTGTCAGAGAACTCTTGAAAATAATCTGAAATTTACACGCGTAAGAGAAAACCGGAATTGATGTTTGAGGGAAGCAAATAGCAAAAAGAAAATGCAATATATGTCTTGCTTGTCTATTTGAAAAGGAAAGGAAACTCCATTATTTTCCCACTCCCGTACACTTTTAAATTTTTCCGAAGAGTTTTTCCACGAGAATTTACAAAAACAGTCTGTAAAGGAGCTCTCCAACCCAAGATTTCTTTTTATTAGTGACAATCACCTTGTCTAAGCTATTGTTAGCAGGCTTTACAGATAGAGTGATAACACTGGAATAGATCTGCACAGAACAGTATCTGCCGTTAAGCCTCCACAGTTATAGTTAAACATTGTAAGTAAAACAATAAGTAAAATAGCGATTGTAGCGTAAAAATGGTGTAAATTACACCCAGACTCGAGGTCTTTGTGCAGTTCATACGATTCGTTTTCCAATGAGGAAATGCAACGGAAGTATACTTTTGTTCTATTATTACTAGGGATTGCGGGAAAGACCACCTTTTGAGATGCTCTAAGCAATTTATAGAAGGAAAATAAAATAATGTATTAGAGAGAGAGTACAAAACACACAATTTTCCAGGAATCGATCCAACGCTAATTACAGCTGATAAAGATCATTTTATTATTTTTGATAACAATGATCCTCAACTTAAAAAAATATTAATATCAACAAATAAAGTACCTCAAAGATAAATGCATTGATTACAACGCAAGGCTCCTAAAAATCTGAATTGCGCCCTACTTCATAGTTTCTCGTGAATATTAAAGCTGGAGTGTATATTTAGTGTCCAGGGGGGGGGGGGGCATAGGGGCACGTACCCCCAGACGAACTAAATTTACACTGTAGAGATGATTGACTTGTTTTGTAAATTCTAGTGATTTCATAAGAAAATGCGACAAAAAATGTTTTGTGCCTCCTCCAGAATTATTATTATTATTATTATTATTTTTTTTTATCCGCCATTGCGAGTATCTACATACTCTTTTTGTGCAATGCGATCACCCCTTTTGCTTTTAAAAGAATCCTTAGATATACAGTTTTATCACAATGGAAATAAATTTTATTTTCTAAATAATGTTTAGATTTTAAAGTATATATGAACTTACAAGTAAATAAAAATAATAAAATTGCTCTTATAGATTAGTTTTTATCCCGATCAGAGACAGTTTTTAATGACTGAAATAACTTTATGTATTCGTTAATTATTCAATTTAAGCCGTAAAATTAAATCTGAAAATTATTTTTAGTTATGTGTATCATTTTAAATGATTTTTTAATACCTTATGCATTTTATATATTTGACTACATTTTAAACGCTTCCAGATAAATCATTATACTTTTTATCTGATTTCGCATTACTTTCCCTCCCCGAATAAATAAATAAATTAATTTAAAAAAATTCCAATGGACTATAGTTCTGTGTTATAATTATTTTTATTAGTATCAAAATACAATAGAGTTTCAAAATAATCGATACGAATAATATGTCATCTGTGTTGTAGATTAAGCATTAACAGAATTTCTTTATGATTTTTACATAAGCAAGCATTCCTCTTGAAAACGATCAATTAAAGAAATAATTAAAATCTTTACATAACTTAATGGATTAAGTTCATCATAAGTTGCTAATTATTTTATTTGATTGTTTTTTTAACAATAACCAGAATTAATAATACCGAATCGGACCTACAGATTTAACGTGTGAGTTTCATCTGTTTTAGTTAGATCCTTAGTCCTATTTTCTATCAGTAAAATGTTTCTGGCCTTTTATAAAATAAATTATATTTGTCTAATATTGGCCTTTAGACATTCAAACCCAAGCCAAGCCAACCCCCGAACAAGGTGCAGTAGTATATATTTTTATTTTGAATATAAAGTAGTTCAAATTAAACATAACTAAAGGGTTTTATGTATTAAAAAATGGTTTTTTGACGAAATATGTTATCTTATGTACCAGTTTATTTATTTTTTGCAGTTTCCTTTACTTCTTTTCCTCATTCTAAAATCTAAATATTAATGTAATGACTTAAAACAGACTAATAATGTACTTGTAGTAATGTACAATGTACTAGTAATGATTACCCATTGAAACGCTGAAAAACTCGTAAAAATATTAAAGTGTGATGTTAAAATTCGGGTTTCGAGACTTTAAAAATTAACAGTGAAAATTTTAGATTTTGTTTTCTTTTTTTATTCATAATTTTAATTAAAATATTTGTGTTTAGCCTTCAAACAAATGAAAAAACAAAAGAAAACCCACAAAGATAATGCTTATTTACCGGACATAAGTTTCCAATATATATTTGTAAATGAGAAAAGGCCAGAGAGAGAGAGAGGTATTTGTCTTGTAAATGACACTTTGCGCTTCTCTTTTTATCAATTCCTCAGAAAAACTCTCACGGCAGTGGAGCATCAGGGGGAGGGGGGTTTGTTTCTAATTGGGGAATGGGGACGCTCACTATCTCCCTCCATCTCCCTCTTCTAGCCCAGGATAGCTATGAATGGAACGTAATAAATAACATTCGTTTTACTTGACCAAACAAACGGGGGAAGGAACGAGACAGAATTGAATGCGCCTGCGATTGAGACTCGTGGCTGCCGAAAAACGTACAGTTGCTTCTTGACGAAATAGATCGTCAGAGCCGAAAATCGTAGGATCTCCGATGACGGATATATTCGGGGCAGCCGGTCAAGGGGTTAAAAATAGTATTCGTCGCAGTAAATAGATCTCGGCGTCTCAGTCAGTTTACGCCCATAAAGGGTAAAATCCACCCCTATCTTCCCATCTATGGTTCTGGCGGCCTTGAACGGTCTGTTCCAGTGTTCAGAACACTAGTGGACGCTCGCGTGTTCAGAAAAAAGCCCGGTTTTTTTCGATAAAATAAGATGCAAGTGTTTACACTGCCATTTTAGCCAACATTGGCGAACTTCAAATGGCTATAACTCGTGAGCTATTGGTCCGAGAATATCCAACAAAGTATCAAAAGAACGGTCTTGGCAAGACCTAAACACCCACCAAGTTTCATAATTCTAGCTCAATTGGAACATAGTCAAAAGCACGTTTGGTTAAATCAAAATACCGGCCCCTGCCGCCCTAGCAATGACATTATAAACGGCGCCTCCTGTATCTCCAGTTCTTTATACCCGACGACTTAGCCGCTTGGTACGTGGGCTATTGGTGCCAATAGATGTCATTTGGCGAGATTTACTTTTGGTTATAATTAAAATTTGGTTATAAACATTTTATACCTAGATCGCCCAAATTAGCGAACTTCAAAGGGCTATAACTCCGCGAACTTTTTGTCCGACAATGGCCAACAAAACAAAAATCCATACCTTGTGGTAACACCTAAACACCCACCAAGTTTCATAATTTTGACTATATTGGAACATAGTTAAAAATAGTGTTCGTCGCAGTAAAGAGATCTCGGCGTCTCAGTCAGTTTACGCCCATAAAGGGTAAAATCCACCCCTATCTTCCCATCTATGGTTCTGGCGGCCTTGCACGGTCTGTTCCAGTGTTCAGAACACTAGTGGACGTTCGCGTGTTCAGAAAAGATCCCGTTTTTTTTCGATAAAATAAAATGCAAGTGTTTACACTGCCATTTTAGCCAACATTGGCGAACTTCAAATGGCTATAACTCGCGAGCTATTAGTCCGTAGTCCGACAATATTCAACAAAGTATCAAAAGAAAGGTCTTATAAAGACCTAAACACCCACCAAGTTTCATAATTCTAGCTCAATTGGAACATAGTCAAAAGCACGTTTTGTTAAAACAAAATACCGGCCCCTGCCGCCCTATCCAATGACAATATAAACGGCGCCTCCCGTATGTCCAGTTCTATATACCCGACGACTTAGCCGCTTGGTACGTGGGCTATTGGTGCCAATAGATGTCATTTGGCGAGATTTACTTTTGGTTATAATTAAAATTTGGTTATAAACATTTTATACCTAGATCGCCCAAATTAGCGAACTTCAAATGGCTATAACTCGCGAACCATTGGTCCAACAATGGCCAACAAAATAAAAATCCATCCTTAAGGATAGACCTAAACACCCACCAAGTTTCATAATTTTGGCTATATTGGAACGTAGTTGAAAATAGTGTTCGTCGCAGTAAAGAGATCTCGGCGTCTTCGTCACTTTAGCGCGCATAAAGGGTTAAATCCACCCCTATCTTCCCATGTATGGTTCCGGCAGCCTTGCAAGGTCTGTTCCGGTGTTCAGAACACTAGTGGACGTTCGCGTGTTCAGAAAAGATCCCGTTTTTTTTTTCGATAAAATAAAATGCAAGTGTTTACACTGCCATTTTAGCCAACATTGGCGAACTTCAAATGGCTATAACTCGCGAGCTATTAGTCCGTAGTCCGACAATATTCAACAAAGTATCAAAAGAAAGGTCTTATAAAGACCTAAACACCCACCAAGTTTCATAATTCTAGCTCAATTGGAACATAGTCAAAAGCACGTTTTGTTAAAACAAAATACCGGCCCCTGCCGCCCTATCCAATGACAATATAAACGGCGCCTCCCGTATGTCCAGTTCTATATACCCGACGACTTAGCCGCTGGGTACGTGGGCTATTGGTGCCAATAGATGTCATTTGGCGAGATTTACTTTTGGTTATAATTAAAATTTGGTTATAAAAATTTTATACCTAGATCGCCCAAATTAGCGAACTTCAAATGGCTATAACTCCGTGAACTTTTCGTCCGACTATGAACAACAAAACAAAAATCCATATCTTGTGGTAACACCTAAACACCCAGCAAGTTTCATAATTTTGACTATATTGGAACATAGTTAAAAATAGTATTCGTCGCAGTAAATAGATCTCGGCGTCTCAGTCAGTTTACGCCCATAAAGGGTAAAATCCACCCCTATCTTCCCATCTATGGTTCTGGCGGCCTTGAACGGTCTGTTCCAGTGTTCAGAACACTAGTGGACGCTCGCGTGTTCAGAAAAAAGCCCGGTTTTTTTCGATAAAATAAGATGCAAGTGTTTACACTGCCATTTTAGCCAACATTGGCGAACTTCAAATGGCTATAACTCGTGAGCTATTGGTCCGAGAATATCCAACAAAGTATCAAAAGAACGGTCTTGGCAAGACCTAAACACCCACCAAGTTTCATAATTCTAGCTCAATTGGAACATAGTCAGAAGCACGTTTGGTTAAATCAAAATACCGGCCCCTGCCGCCCTAGCAATGACATTATAAACGGCGCCTCCGGTATCTCCAGTTCTTTATACCCGACGACTTAGCCGCTTGGTACGTGGGCTATTGGTGCCAATAGATGTCATTTGGCGAGATTTACTTTTGGTTATAATTAAAATTTGGTTATAAACATTTTATACCTAGATCGCCCAAATTAGCGAACTTCAAAGGGCTATAACTCCGCGAACTTTTTGTCCGACAATGGCCAACAAAACAAAAATCCATACCTTGTGGTAACACCTAAACACCCACCAAGTTTCATAATTTTGACTATATTGGAACATAGTTAAAAATAGTGTTCGTCGCAGTAAAGAGATCTCGGCGTCTCAGTCAGTTTACGCCCATAAAGGGTAAAATCCACCCCTATCTTCCCATCTATGGTTCTGGCGGCCTTGCACGGTCTGTTCCAGTGTTCAGAACACTAGTGGACGTTCGCGTGTTCAGAAAAGATCCCGTTTTTTTTCGATAAAATAAAATGCAAGTGTTTACACTGCCATTTTAGCCAACATTGGCGAACTTCAAATGGCTATAACTCGCGAGCTATTAGTCCGTAGTCCGACAATATTCAACAAAGTATCAAAAGAAAGGTCTTATAAAGACCTAAACACCCACCAAGTTTCATAATTCTAGCTCAATTGGAACATAGTCAAAAGCACGTTTTGTTAAAACAAAATACCGGCCCCTGCCGCCCTATCCAATGACAATATAAACGGCGCCTCCCGTATGTCCAGTTCTATATACCCGACGACTTAGCCGCTTGGTACGTGGGCTATTGGTGCCAATAGATGTCATTTGGCGAGATTTACTTTTGGTTATAATTAAAATTTGGTTATAAACATTTTATACCTAGATCGCCCAAATTAGCGAACTTCAAATGGCTATAACTCGCGAACCATTGGTCCAACAATGGCCAACAAAATAAAAATCCATCCTTAAGGATAGACCTAAACACCCACCAAGTTTCATAATTTTGGCTATATTGGAACGTAGTTGAAAATAGTGTTCGTCGCAGTAAAGAGATCTCGGCGTCTTCGTCACTTTAGCGCGCATAAAGGGTTAAATCCACCCCTATCTTCCCATGTATGGTTCCGGCAGCCTTGCAAGGTCTGTTCCGGTGTTCAGAACACTAGTGGACGTTCGCGTGTTCAGAAAAGATCCCGTTTTTTTTTTCGATAAAATGAAATGCAAGTGTTTACACTGCCATTTTAGCCAACATTGGCGAACTTCAAATGGCTATAACTCGTGAAGTATTGTCCGACAATATTCAGCAAAGTATCAAAAGAAAGGTCTTGGCAAGACCTAAACACCCACCAAGTTTCATAATTCTAGCTCAATTGGAACATAGTCAAAAGCACGTTTGGTTAAAACAAAATACCGGCCCCTGCCGCCCTATCCAATGACAATATAAACGGCGCCTCCCGTATCTCCAGTTCTATATACCCGACGACTTAGCCGCTTGGTACGTGGGCTATTGGTGCCAATAGATGTCATTTGGCGAGATTTACTTTTGGTTATAATTAAAATTTGGTTATAAACATTTTATACCTAGATCGCCCAAATTAGCGAACTTCAAATGGCTATAACTCCGCGAACTTTTTGTCCGACAATGGCCAACAAAACAAAAATCCATACCTTGTGGTAACACCTAAACACCCACCAAGTTTCATAATTTTGACTCATATTGGAACATAGTTAAAAATAGTGTTCGTCGCAGTAAACAGGATCTCGCCGCCTGCCGTCAGTTTACGCCAATGAAAGGGTAAAAGTCCACCCGTATCTTCCCATCTATGGTTCTGGCGACTTAGCGCTTGCACGTGTGCTATTCGGTGCTTCAGAACACTAGTGGACGTTCGCGATTGGTTCCGAAAAGAGCCCGTTTTTCTTTCGATAAAATAACATGCAAGTGTTTACGACTGCCATTTTAGCCAACATTGGCGAACTTCAAATGGCTATAACTCGCGAACTATTCGTCCGACAAGGTTCTAACAAAGTATCAAAAGAACGGTCTGTGGCAAGACCTAAACACCCACCAAGTTTCATAATTTTATCTCAATTGGAACATAGTTAAAACCAGCTATCTTTAAAAATGAAAACCGTCAAACTCGCCCTATCCAAGGACAGTATAAAATGGCGCCTCCGATCCAGTTCCATATACCCGACGACTTAGCCGCTTGGTACGTGGGCTATTGGTGCCAATAGATGTCATTTGGCGAGATTTGCTTTCAGTTATAATTAAAATTTCGGTTAAAAAGAGCTCATGCCTAGGGCGCCAAAATTGGCGAACTTCAAACGGCTATAACTCCCGGACTAATTGTCCGACAATGACCAATTAAATATCAAAAGATATTAGGTGGCAACACCTAAACACCCACCAAGTTTCATAATTTTATCTCAATTGGAACATAGTTAAAACGTGCTCCCTGTAAAACAGGAATAGCGGCCCTCTGCCGCCGTAGCCGAATGACAATGTTAAACGGCGCCTCCGTATCTCCAGTTCTATATACCGACGACTTAGCCGCTTGGCACGTGTGCTATTGGTGCTATTAAGTGTCATTTGGCGCGATTTGGTTCCGAAAAGAGCCCGTTTTTTTTTTCGATAAAATAAAATGCAAGTGTTTAGACTGCCATTTTTGCCAACATTGGCAAACTTCAAATGGCTATAACTCGCGAACTGTTGTCCGAGAAGGTTCAACAAATTATCAAAAAAATGTCTTGGCAACACCTAAACACCCACCAAGTTTCATAATTTTATCTCAATTGGAACATAGTTAAAACCAGCTATCTTTCAAAACATGAAAACTTCACAATCGCCTTATCCAAGGAAGTTTAAAATGGCGCCTCCAGTATCTCCATATACCCGACGACTTAGCCGCTTGGTACGTGGGCTATTGGTGCCAATAAGTGTCATTTGGCGCGATTTGCTTTCAGTTATAATTAAAATTTCGGTAAAAAGAGCTCCTGCCCAGGGCGCCAAAATTGGCGAACTTCAAACGGCTATAACTCCGCGAACTAATTGTCCGACAATGACCAATTAAATATCAAAAGATATTAGGTGGCAACACCTAAACACCCACCAAGTTTCATAATTTTATCTCAATTGGAACATAGTTAAAACAGTGCTCCCTGTAAAAGAGATTAGCGCCCCCTGCCGCCGTATCCAATGACAATGTAAACGGCGCCTCCGTATCTCCAGTTCTATATACCCGACGACTTAGCCGCTTGGCACGTGTGCTATTGGTGCTATTAAGTGTCATTTGGCGCGATTTGCTTTCGAAAGACCGTTTTTTTCGATAATAAAATGCAAGTGTTTAGCTGCCATTGTTGCCAACTTTGGCGAACTTCAAATGGCTATAACTCGCGAACTGTTGTCCGAGAAGGTTCTACAAATATCAAAAAATTATTGTGGCAACACCTAAACACCCACCAAGTTTCATAATTTTATCTCAATTGGAACATAGTTAAACGTGCTCCTGTAAAACAGGAATAGCGCCCCCTGCCGCCGTACCCAATGACAATGTAAACGGCGCCTCCGTATCTCCAGTTCTATATACCCGACGACTTAGCCGCTTGGCACGTGTGCTATTGGTGCTATTAAGTGTCATTTGGCGCGATTTGGTTCCGAAAAGAGCCGTTTTTTTTTTCGATAAAATAAAATGCAAGTGTTTAGACTGCCATTTTAGCCAACATTGGCAAACTTCAAATGGCTATAACTCGCGAACTGTTGGTCCGAGAAGGATTCAACAAATTATCAAAAAAATGTCTTGTGGCAACACCTAAACACCCACCAAGTTTCATAATTTTATCTCAATTGGAACATAGTTAAAACCAGCTATCTTTTAAAAATGAAAACCTTCAAAATCGCCTTATCCAAGGAAGTTTAAAAATGGCGCCTCCAGTTCCATATACCCGACGACTTAGCCGCTTGGTACGTGGGCTATTGGTGCCAATAAGTGTCATTTGGCGCGATTTGCTTTCAGTTATAATTAAAATTTCGGTATAAAAGAGCTCCTGCCCAGAGCGCCAAAATTGGCGAACTTCAAACGGCTATAACTCCGTGAACTAATTGTCCGACAATGACCAATTAAATATCAAAAATATATCTAGGTGGCAACACCTAAACACCCAGCAAGTTTCATAATTTTATCTCATATTGGAACATAGTTAAAACGTGCTCCCTGTAAAACAGGATTAGCGCCCCTGCCGCAGTACCCAATGACAATGTAAACGGCGCCTCCCGTATCTCCAGTTCTATATACCCGACGACTTAGCCGCTTGGCACGTGTGCTATTGGTGCTATTAAGTGTCATTTGGCGCGATTTGGTTCCGAAAAGAGCCCGTTTTTTTTCGATAAAATAAAATGCAAGTGTTTAGACTGCCATTTTTGCCAACTTTGGCAAACTTCAAATGGCTATAACTCGCGAACTGTTGGTCCGAGAAGGTTCTACAAATTATCAAAAAAATTATTGTGGCAACACCTAAACACCCACCAAGTTTCATAATTTTATCTCAATTGGAACATAGTTAAAACCAGCTATCTTTCAAAAATGAAAACTTCAAAATCGCCTTATCCAAGGAAGTTTAAAAATGGCGCCTCCAGTTCCATATACCCGACGACTTAGCCGCTTGGTACGTGGGCTATTGGTGCCAATAAGTGTCATTTGGCGAGATTTGCTTTCAGTTATAATTAAAATTTCGGTTAAAAAGAGCTCCTGCCCAGGGCGCCAAAATTGGCGAACTTCAAACGGCTATAACTCCCGGACTAATTGTCCGACAATGACCAATTAAATATCAAAAGATATTAGGTGGCAACACCTAAACACCCACCAAGTTTCATAATTTTATCTCAATTGGAACATAGTTAAAAACGTGTCTCGCTGTAAAACAGGAATAGCGGCCCCTGCCGCCGTTACCCAATGACAATGTAAACGGCGCCTCCCGTATCTCCAGTTCTATATACCCGACGACTTAGCCGCTTGGCACGTGTGCTATTGGTGCTATTAAGTGTCATTTGGCGCGATTTGGTTCCGAAAAGAGCCCGTTTTTTTTTCGATAAAATAAAATGCAAGTGTTTAGACTGCCATTTTTGCCAACATTGGCAAACTTCAAATGGCTATAACTCGCGAACTGTTGGTCCGAGAAGGTTCTACAAATTATCAAAAAAATTATTGTGGCAACACCTAAACACCCACCAAGTTTCATAATTTTATCTCAATTGGAACATAGTTAAAACCAGCTATCTTTCAAAAATGAAAACTTCAAAATCGCCTTATCCAAGGAAGTTTAAAAATGGCGCCTCCAGTTCCATATACCCGACGACTTAGCCGCTTGGTACGTGGGCTATTGGTGCCAATAAGTGTCATTTGGCGCGATTTGCTTTCAGTTATAATTAAAATTTCGGTAAAAAGAGCTCCTGCCCAGGGCGCCAAAATTGGCGAACTTCAAACGGCTATAACTCCCGGACTAATTGTCCGACAATGACCAATTAAATATCAAAAGATATTAGGTGGCAACACCTAAACACCCACCAAGTTTCATAATTTTATCTCAATTGGAACATAGTTAAAACAGTGTCTCGCTGTAAAACAGGATTAGCGCCCCTGCGCCTTAGCCGCATGACAATGTAAATCGCACCCCGTATCTCCAGTTCTATATACCGAGACTTAGCGCTTGCACGTGTGCTATTGGTGTTCAGAATCATAGTGGCCGTTCGCGTGTTCGAAAAGATCCCGTTTTTTTTTCGATAAAATGAAATGCAAGTGTTTACACTGCCATTTTAGCCAACATTGGCGAACTTCAAATGGCTATAACTCGCGAAGTATTGTCCGACAATGTTCACAAAGTATCAAAAGAAATTCTTGTGGCAACACCTAAACACCCACCAAGTTTCATAATTTTATCTCAATTGGAACATAGTTAAAACGTGTCTTGTAAAACAGAATACCGCGCCCTGCCGCCGTATCCAATGACAATGTAAACGGCGCCTCCCGTATCTCCAGTTCTATATACCCGACGACTTAGCCGCTTTGCACGTGTGCTATTGGTGCTATTAAGTGTCATTTGGCGCGATTTGGTTCCGAAAAGAGACGTTTTTTTTTCGATAAAATAAAATTTTAGACTGCCATTTTTGCCAACTTTGGCAAACTTCAAATGGCTATAACTCGCGAACTGTTGGTCCGAGAAGGTTCTACAAATTATCAAAAAATTTATTGTGGCAACACCTAAACACCCACCAAGTTTCATAATTTTATCTCAATTGGAACATAGTTAAAACCAGCTATCTTTCAAAAATGAAAACTTCAAAATCGCCTTATCCAAGGAAGTTTAAAAATGGCGCCTCCAGTTCCATATACCCGACGACTTAGCCGCTTGGTACGTGGGCTATTGGTGCCAATAAGTGTCATTTGGCGCGATTTGCTTTCAGTTATAATTAAAATTTCGGTAAAAAGAGCTCCTGCCCAGGGCGCCAAAATTGGCGAACTTCAAACGGCTATAACTCCCGGACTAATTGTCCGACAATGACCAATTAAATATCAAAAGATATTAGGTGGCAACACCTAAACACCCACCAAGTTTCATAATTTTATCTCAATTGGAACATAGTTAAAACGTGCTCCCTGTAAAACAGGAATAGCGCCCCCTGCCGCCGTACCCAATGACAATGTAAACGGCGCCTCCCGTATCTCCAGTTCTATATACCCGACGACTTAGCCGCTTGGCACGTGTGCTATTGGTGCTATTAAGTGTCATTTGGCGCGATTTGGTTCCGAAAAGAGCCCGTTTTTTTTTCGATAAAATAAAATGCAAGTGTTTAGACTGCCATTTTTGCCAACTTTGGCAAACTTCAAATGGCTATAACTCGCGAACTGTTGGTCCGAGAAGGTTCTACAAATTATCAAAAAATTTCTTGTGGCAACACCTAAACACCCACCAAGTTTCATAATTTTATCTCAATTGGAACATAGTTAAAACCAGCTATCTTTCAAAAATGAAAACTTCAAAATCGCCTTATCCAAGGAAGTTTAAAAATGGCGCCTCCAGTTCCATATACCCGACGACTTAGCCGCTTGGTACGTGGGCTATTGGTGCCAATAAGTGTCATTTGGCGCGATTTGCTTTCAGTTATAATTAAAATTTCGGTAAAAAGAGCTCCTGCCCAGGGCGCCAAAATTGGCGAACTTCAAACGGCTATAACTCCCGGACTAATTGTCCGACAATGACCAATTAAATATCAAAAGATATTAGGTGGCAACACCTAAACACCCACCAAGTTTCATAATTTTATCTCAATTGGAACATAGTTAAAACGTGCTCCCTGTAAAACAGGAATAGCGCCCCCTGCCGCCGTACCCAATGACAATGTAAACGGCGCCTCCCGTATCTCCAGTTCTATATACCCGACGACTTAGCCGCTTGGCACGTGTGCTATTGGTGCTATTAAGTGTCATTTGGCGCGATTTGGTTCCGAAAAGAGCCCGTTTTTTTTTTCGATAAAATAAAATGCAAGTGTTTAGACTGCCATTTTTGCCAACTTTGGCAAACTTCAAATGGCTATAACTCGCGAACTGTTGGTCCGAGAAGGTTCTACAAATTATCAAAAAATTTATTGTGGCAACACCTAAACACCCACCAAGTTTCATAATTTTATCTCAATTGGAACATAGTTAAAACCAGCTATCTTTCAAAAATGAAAACTTCAAAATCGCCTTATCCAAGGAAGTTTAAAAATGGCGCCTCCAGTTCCATATACCCGACGACTTAGCCGCTTGGTACGTGGGCTATTGGTGCCAATAAGTGTCATTTGGCGCGATTTGCTTTCAGTTATAATTAAAATTTCGGTAAAAAGAGCTCCTGCCCAGGGCGCCAAAATTGGCGAAATTCAAACGGCTATAACTCCCGGACTAATTGTCCGACAATGACCAATTAAATATCAAAAGATATTAGGTGGCAACACCTAAACACCCACCAAGTTTCATAATTTTATCTCAATTGGAACATAGTTAAAACGTGCTCCCTGTAAAACAGGAATAGCGCCCCCTGCCGCCGTACCCAATGACAATGTAAACGGCGCCTCCCGTATCTCCAGTTCTATATACCCGACGACTTAGCCGCTTGGCACGTGTGCTATTGGTGCTATTAAGTGTCATTTGGCGCGATTTGGTTCCGAAAAGAGCCCGTTTTTTTTTCGATAAAATAAAATGCAAGTGTTTAGACTGCCATTTTTGCCAACTTTGGCAAACTTCAAATGGCTATAACTCGCGAACTGTTGGTCCGAGAAGGTTCTACAAATTATCAAAAAATTTCTTGTGGCAACACCTAAACACCCACCAAGTTTCATAATTTTATCTCAATTGGAACATAGTTAAAACCAGCTATCTTTCAAAAATGAAAACTTCAAAATCGCCTTATCCAAGGAAGTTTAAAAATGGCGCCTCCAGTTCCATATACCCGACGACTTAGCCGCTTGGTACGTGGGCTATTGGTGCCAATAAGTGTCATTTGGCGCGATTTGCTTTCAGTTATAATTAAAATTTCGGTAAAAAGAGCTCCTGCCCAGGGCGCCAAAATTGGCGAAATTCAAACGGCTATAACTCCCGGACTAATTGTCCGACAATGACCAATTAAATATCAAAAGATATTAGGTGGCAACACCTAAACACCCACCAAGTTTCATAATTTTATCTCAATTGGAACATAGTTTAAAACGTGCTCCCTGTAAAACAGGAATAGCGCCCCCTGCCGCCGTATCTAATGACAATGTAAACGGTGCCTCCCGTATCTCCAGTTCTATATACCGACGACTTAGCCGCTTGGCACGTGTGCTATTGGTGCTATTAAGTGTCATTTGGCGCGATTTGGTTCCGAAAAGAGCCCGTTTTTTTTTTCGATAAAATAAAATGCAAGTGTTTAGACTGCCATTTTTGCCAACTTTGGCAAACTTCAAATGGCTATAACTCGCGAACTGTTGGTCCGAGAAGGTTCTACAAATTATCAAAAAATTTATTGTGGCAACACCTAAACACCCACCAAGTTTCATAATTTTATCTCAATTGGAACATAGTTAAAACCAGCTATCTTTCAAAAATGAAAACTTCAAAATCGCCTTATCCAAGGAAGTTTAAAAATGGCGCCTCCAGTTCCATATACCCGACGACTTAGCCGCTTGGTACGTGGGCTATTGGTGCCAATAAGTGTCATTTGGCGCGATTTGCTTTCAGTTATTATTAAAATTTCGGTAAAAAGAGCTCCTGCCCAGGGCGCCAAAATTGGCGAACTTCAAACGGCTAAACTCCCGGACTAATTGTCCGACAATTACCAATTAAATATCAAAAGATACTAGGTGGCAACACCTAAACACCCACCAAGTTTCATAATTTTATCTCAATTGGAACATAGTTAAAACGTGCTCCCTATAAAACAGGATTAGCGCCCCCTGCCGCCGTACCCAATAACAATGTAAACGGCGCCTCCCGTATCTCCAGTTCTATTTACCCGACGACTTAGCCGCTTGGCACGTGTGCTATTGGTGCTATTAAGTGTCATTTGGCGCGATTTGGTTCCGAAAAGAGCCCGTTTTTTTTCGATAAAATAAAATGCAAGTGTTTAGACTGCCATTTTTGCCAACTTTGGCAAACTTCAAATGGCTATAACTCGCGAACTGTTTGTCCGAGAAGGATCTACAAATTATCAAAAAATTTATTGTGGCAACACCTAAACACCCACCAAGTTTCATAACTTTATCTCATTTGGAACATAGTTAAAACCAGCTATCTTTCAAAAATGAAAACTTCAAAATCGCCTTATCCAAGGAAGTTTAAAAATAGCGCCTCCAGTTCCATATACCCGACGACTTAGCCGCTTGGTACGTGGGCTATTGGTGCCAATAAGTGTCATTTGGCGCGATTTGCTTTCAGTTATAATTAAAATTTCGGTAAAAAGAGCTCCTGCCCAGGGCGCCAAAATTGGCGAAATTCAAACGGTTATAACTCCCGGACTAATTGTCTGACAATGACCAATTAAATATCAAAAGGTATTAGGTGGCAAAACCTAAACACCCACCAAGTTTCATAATTTTATCTCAATTGGAACATAGTTAAAACGTGCTCCCTGTAAAACAGGAATAGCGCCCCCTGCCGCCGTACCCAATGACAATGTAAACGGCGCCTCCCGTATCTCCAGTTCTATATACCCGACAACTTAGCCGCTTGGCACGTGTGCTATTGGTGCTATTAAGTGTCATTTGGCGCGATTTGGTTCCGAAAAGAGCCCGTTTTTTTTTCGATAAAATAAAATGCAAGACTGCCATTTTTGCCAACTTTGGCAAACTTCAAATGGCTATAACTCGCGAACTGTAGTCCGAGAAGGTTCTACAAATTATCAAAAAATTTCTTGTGGCAACACCTAAACACCCACCAAGTTTCATAATTTTATCTCAGTTGGAACATAGTTAAAACCAGCTATCTTTCAAAAATGAAAACTTCAAAATCGACTTATCCAAGGAAGTTTAAAAATGACGCCTACAGTTCCATATACCCGACGACTTAGCCGCTTGGTACGTGGGCTATTGGTGCCAATAAGAGTCATTTGGCGCGATTTGCTTTCAGTTATAATTAAAATTTCGGTAAAAAGAGCTCCTGCCCAGGGCGCCAAAATTGGCGAAATTCAAACGGCTATAACTCCCGGACTAATTGTCCGACAATGACCAATTAAATATCAAAAGATATTAGGTGGCAACACCTAAACACCCACCAAGTTTCATAATTTTATCTCAATTGGAACATAGTTAAAACGTGCTCCCTGTAAAACAGGAATAGCGCCCCCTGCCGCCGTATCTAATGACAATGTAAACGGTGCCTCCCGTATCTCCAGTTCTATATACCCGACGACTTAGCCGCTTGGCACGTGTGCTATTGGTGCTATTAAGTGTCATTTGGCGCGATTTGGTTCCGAAAAGAGCCCGTTTTTTTTTCGATAAAATAAAATGCAAGTGTTTAGACTGCCATTTTTGCCAACTTTGGCAAACTTCAAATGGCTATAACTCGCGAACTGTTGGTCCGAGAAGGATCTACAAATTATCAAAAAATGTATTGTGGCAACACCTAAACACCCACCAAGTTTCATAATTTTATCTCAATTGGAACATAGTTAAAACCAGCTATCTTTCAAAAATGAAAACTTCAAAATCGCCTTATCCAAGGAAGTTTAAAAATGGCGCCTCCAGTTCCATATACCCGACGACTTAGCCGCTTGGTACGTGGGCTATTGGTGCCAATAAGTGTCATTTGGCGCGATTTGCTTTCAGTTATTATTAAAATTTCGGTAAAAAGAGCTCCTGCCCAGGGCGCCAAAATTGGCGAACTTCAAACGGCTAAACTCCCGGACTAATTGTCCGACAATTACCAATTAAATATCAAAAGATACTAGGTGGCAACACCTAAACACCCACCAAGTTTCATAATTTTATCTCAATTGGAACATAGTTAAAACGTGCTCCCTATAAAACAGGATTAGCGCCCCCTGCCGCCGTACCCAATAACAATGTAAACGGCGCCTCCCGTATCTCCAGTTCTATTTACCCGACGACTTAGCCGCTTGGCACGTGTGCTATTGGTGCTATTAAGTGTCATTTGGCGCGATTTGGTTCCGAAAAGAGCCCGTTTTTTTTCGATAAAATAAAATGCAAGTGTTTAGACTGCCATTTTTGCCAACTTTGGCAAACTTCAAATTGCTATAACTCGCGAACTGTAGTCCGAGAAGGTTCTACAAATTATCAAAAAAATTATTGTGGCAACACCTAAACACCCACCAAGTTTCATAATTTTATCTCAATTGGAACATAGTTAAAACGTGCTCCCTGTAAAACAGGAATAGCGCCCCCTGCCGCCGTATCTAATGAGAATGTAAACGGTGCCTCCCGTATCTCCAGTTCTATATACCCGACGACTTAGCCGCTTGGCACGTGTGCTATTGGTGCTATTAAGTGTCATTTGGCGCGATTTGGTTCCGAAAAGAGCCCGTTTTTTTTTCGATAAAATAAAATGCAAGTGTTTAGACTGCCATTTTTGCCAACTTTGGCAAACTTCAAATGGCTATAACTCGCGAACTGTTGGTCCGAGAAGGATCTACAAATTATCAAAAAATGTATTGTGGCAACACCTAAACACCCACCAAGTTTCATAATTTTATCTCAATTGGAACATAGTTAAAACCAGCTATCTTTCAAAAATGAAAACTTCAAAATCGCCTTATCCAAGGAAGTTTAAAAATGGCGCCTCCAGTTCCATATACCCGACGACTTAGCCGCTTGGTACGTGGGCTATTGGTGCCAATAAGTGTCATTTGGCGCGATTTGCTTTCAGTTATAATTAAAATTTCGGTAAAAAGAGCTCCTGCCCAGGGCGCCAAAATTGGCGAACTTCAAACGGCTAAACTCCCGGACTAATTGTCCGACAATTACCAATTAAATATCAAAAGATACTAGGTGGCAACACCTAAACACCCACCAAGTTTCATAATTTTATCTCAATTGGAACATAGTTAAAACGTGCTCCCTATAAAACAGGATTAGCGCCCCCTGCCGCCGTACCCAATAACAATGTAAACGGCGCCTCCCGTATCTCCAGTTCTATTTACCCGACGACTTAGCCGCTTGGCACGTGTGCTATTGGTGCTATTAAGTGTCATTTGGCGCGATTTGGTTCCGAAAAGAGCCCGTTTTTTTTTTCGATAAAATAAAATGCAAGTGTTTAGACTGCCATTTTTGCCAACTTTGGCAAACTTCAAATGGCTATAACTCGCGAACTGTTGGTCCGAGAAGGTTCTACAAATTATCAAAAAATTTATTGTGGCAACACCTAAACACCCACCAAGTTTCATAATTTTATCTCAATTGGAACATAGTTAAAACCAGCTATCTTTTAAAAATGAAAACTTCAAAATTGCCTTATCCAAGGAAGTTTAAAAATGGCGCCTCCAGTTCCATCCCAGCCAACCACGATACATCGAATTAACGTCGCCGTCGACGTAGTTTCGAGGTAATCATCGACGTTAAAAATCCTTGGATATGTCCACCTGTTTGCCCGTCGAGCGCTGAACTTCTCGACGGCGTATTACCCGCGAGGGGTGACCGTGAGAGATAACAATCTCGCTTAACTACGGCGTAAGAATGGAAAAGGGTGACCGCCAGGAAGAGAAAATCCCCGATATTGGTCGAACACTCGTCGCTATAACGGCGAAGGGAGACAGATTCTCGGAATTCGTTCATAAAATTCAGCTCATAGTGGTTGATTTTACGTTATACCTTGTCGAATCGCTCCAACAGGACAGAGAAAACCGGCTTATATTCGTCTAATAGAAGTCGTTCTTTAAAGACTTCGCAGAATTTGTCGAATTCTGCCCATTTATAAACGTAGTAATTATGCCGCAATTCCAGACATTCAGAGAATAGACAAATACCATTTACATACGTCGTGAAGGAATGGAAATTCAAACTGTTCTGATCTTGTGAACTTTGGCCGTTTAAAAAGGAAACATTTTATATTTCTATATAATACATTTTAATATTAGTTAGTTAGCTAATAAAAAGTTATTTTTAATTAAATGTGCAAAAATTACAAGTTTTAAATTAACTTCTAGTCGTTTAGATGAAGTTGTAAAATATACATTCATAAAAATTTGAACACAGAGAAAATACATTAAAGAAAAATATAATCTTGATTTTTTGAATTTAATTGATCAGTAACTTGCATAAATAGCTTATGTCTCTATTTTACATTTTAAAGGGTTTACTTTTTCCCCCCGGTACATTTTATGAATTGTTTTTACTGTAGGTATATTTAATAAAAGGCGGAGGTGGGTACGCTGTTTAATTCAATGTTATAAACAATCCAAATATCTTCATATATTGGTGAAAGATGGTGAAAAAGTAACTTAAAAATTAAATAAAATATTAGTAAATTTAGTTAAGTAAGGAATACAGTTTAAAATGCAATTTTACTAACAGTAAATATAATTTACTTATTTTATATAAAAAAGATTACTTTTTAACCAATATATGAAAATATTTAGATAGTTTATAAGAGTAGATTAAATAATTTTTTGCACCCTTTTATTAAAAATACCTAATACAGCCAAAACGATTAATAAAATGTACCGGGGGAAAAAATGGAAACCCTCTAAAATGTAAATTAGTGACATAAGTTGTTCGTGCGAGTTACTTATCTGTTAAATTAAAAATCAAGATTATATTTTAACTTTAATATATTTTTGTATATGTTCAAACTTTTATGAATATAAATTTTATAACATTATCTAAACGATTAGAAGTTAATTTAAAACTTGTTATTTCTAATCATTTAATTCAAAATTGCTAACAACTAGTAGTATAATGTATTATATTTAGAAATATAGAGTGTTTCCTTTTAAACGGCATGTGCACCCGACAAGAAGTTTGAATTTCCATGCTTTCACGACGTATGTAAATGGTGTGTGACTGACATATTCTCTAAATGTTTGGAATTCCGGCATAATTACTACGTTTATAAACTGTCAGGATTCGACGAAATCGTCAGAGAACCACTTCTATTAGACGAATAAGCCTGCTTTTTTATCTCCATAGTTTATTATAGTTTTCCTGTAATAAAATATGAAGAAGTTTTCTATCTACAAATCCCCCCCCCTCTCACCCTCCCACGAGAAAAATTTTGTCTACTTCATTACACAAACAGTTTTTTATTTATCTCTCTTAATTCTTTGATTTGTTCAATTTCACTACTCCAAATAGGTTTAAATTACATACTAAATGCACACATATTAGTATACAATTGAAAAAGAAAAAAAAAACTTTGCATAAAGTCCTTTAATCTGTTTCATTGTAAGTTATGGCATAATGCAATAATAAGTTGACTTTTGTTATAGTAAGTTTACATTAAGTAAATTTGTGCTTATAATGAGAAAAAATATTTCATATGCTTAAGGTAAACAGTTGATTTTATGCCAATTGTACCTTTATATTTCACTCTATAATACAAATAAGAAGACTTATAATTAGCAATTAAAAAGAAAATGAATAAAAGAAACAAAGCACATAATTATTAGTTAAATAATTACTTAACTCACCTCTAAAATTTTGATGGCTGGAATTAAAATTTGTAGCTACCCCGATAAACTTTAATAACATCACCGGCCAACACAATTTAAAGAGAGCCAGACAAACTTATTAATATGCCAAGCTAACGATAAATCGTGTTAGCATTGAACTTGAAAAATATTCCAAGAGATACTTGAAAAATATCCACTTTTATAGTTAAAACTATGGAAATTTTACTGTTCTGTGTAGAGCTGAGCTCATCCATTGACTACACGCTGGAGCGAGTTCTGCCCTTGCATAAAAAACTGCGAAGTACGAGCCACGCGAACCATGAACGAATACACACACAAAAAAGAAAAAAAAAGCATCTGTTTTCTGAGAAAACGGTTGGGGTGGACATGTCAAAGGTCGTGAGAAAGGACCCTGTAAATTCTGTCTCCCCTGCACTGTTTATTCGACGTTCAACTGACTATTAACTAAGCTGAAAAAATTTCTCAATGCTCCATCGCGTGTTTCTTCTCTGCTGGCTGGGGGGGGGGGGTCTCTTTAGACCGCCAAAGCCATAAGCGGAAAATCGGCGATGTATTGACGGATCATAGACCTCCTGAGGGCGACCAACATTAGCAGTCGAAGATAGCCGCCTCCCTGACCAAAATCGAACGGCTCTTTAAGACGTCGACAACACAATGTATGTTTGATCTCTTTTAAACGCTATTTTTTGCTGTAATTTTTCCTCGACCTATTTTCGACATTTCGACATCGGGAATACGTAATTTAAACGTGTGTGCGCTTGCTGGGATATACCCGACGACTTAGCCGCTTGGTACGTGGGCTATTGGTGCCAATAAGTGTCATTTGGCGCGATTTGCTTTCAGTTATAATTAAAATTTCGGTAAAAAGAGCTCCTGCCCAGGGCGCCAAAATTGGCGAACTTCAAACGGCTATAACTCCCGGACTAATTGTCCGACAATGACCAATTAAATATCAAAAGATATTAGGTGGCAACACCTAAACACCCACCAAGTTTCATAATTTTATCTCAATTGGAACATAGTTAAAACGTGCTCCCTGTAAAACAGGAATAGCGCCCCCTGCCGCCGTACCCAATGACAATGTAAACGGCGCCTCCCGTATCTCCAGTTCTATATACCCGACGACTTAGCCGCTTGGCACGTGTGCTATTGGTGCTATTAAGTGTCATTTGGCGCGATTTGGTTCCGAAAAGAGTTTTGCCAACTTTGGCAAACTTCAAATGGCTATAACTCGCGAACTGTTGGTCCGAGAAGGTTCTACAAATTATCAAAAAAATTATTGTGGCAACACCTAAACACCCACCAAGTTTCATAATTTTATCTCAATTGGAACATAGTTAAAACCAGCTATCTTTCAAAAATGAAAACTTCAAAATCGCCTTATCCAAGGAAGTTTAAAAATGGCGCCTCCAGTTCCATATACCCGACGACTTAGCCGCTTGGTACGTGGGCTATTGGTGCCAATAAGTGTCATTTGGCGCGATTTGCTTTCAGTTATAATTAAAATTTCGGTAAAAAGAGCTCCTGCCCAGGGCGCCAAAATTGGCGAACTTCAAACGGCTAAACTCCCGGACTAATTGTCCGACAATGACCAATTAAATATCAAAAGATATTAGGTGGCAACACCTAAACACCCACCAAGTTTCATAATTTTATCTCAATTGGAACATAGTTAAAACGTGCTCCCTGTAAAACAGGAATAGCGCCCCCTGCCGCCGTACCCAATGACAATGTAAACGGCGCCTCCCGTATCTCCAGTTCTATATACCCGACGACTTAGCCGCTTGGCACGTGTGCTATTGGTGCTATTAAGTGTCATTTGGCGCGATTTGGTTCCGAAAAGAGCCCGTTTTTTTTTTCGATAAAATAAAATGCAAGTGTTTAGACTGCCATTTTTGCCAACTTTGGCAAACTTCAAATGGCTATAACTCGCGAACTGTTGGTCCGAGAAGGTTCTACAAATTATCAAAAAATGTATTGTTGCAACACCTAAACACCCACCAAGTTTCATAATTTTATCTCAATTGGAACATAGTTAAAACCAGCTATCTTTCAAAAATGAAAACTTCAAAATCGCCTTATCCAAGGAAGTTTAAAAATGGCGCCTCCAGTTCCATATACCCGACGACTTAGCCGCTTGGTACGTGGGCTATTGGTGCCAATAAGTGTCATTTGGCGCGATTTGCTTTCAGTTATAATTAAAATTTCGGTAAAAAGAGCTCCTGCCCAGGGCGCCAAAATTGGCGAACTTCAAACGGCTAAACTCCCGGACTAATTGTCCGACAATGACCAATTAAATATCAAAAGATATTAGGTGGCAACACCTAAACACCCACCAAGTTTCATAATTTTATCTCAATTGGAACATAGTTAAAACGTGCTCCCTGTAAAACAGGAATAGCGCCCCCTGCCGCCGTACCCAATGACAATGTAAACGGTCGCCTCCCGTATCTCCAGTTCTATATACCCGACGACTTAGCCGCTTGGCACGTGTGCTATTGGTGCTATTAAGTGTCATTTAGCGCGATTCTGTTCCGAAAAGAGCCCTTTTTTTTCGATAAAATAAAATGCAAGTGTTTTAGACTGCCATTTTTGCCAACTTTGGCAAACTTCAAATGGCTATAACTCGCGAACTGTTGGTCCGAGAAGGTTCTACAAATTATCAAAAAATTTATTGTGGCAACACCTAAACACCCACCAAGTTTCATAACTTTATCTCAATTGGAACATAGTTAAAACCAGCTATCTTTCAAAAATGAAAACTTCAAAATCGCCTTATCCAAGGAAGTTTAAAAATGGCGCCTCCAGTTCCATATACCCGACGACTTAGCCGCTTGGTACGTGGGCTATTGGTGCCAATAAGTGTCATTTGGCGCGATTTGCTTTCAGTTATAATTAAAATTTCGGTAAAAAGAGCTCCTGCCCAGGGCGCCAAAATTGGCGAACTTCAAACGGCTAAACTCCCGGACTAATTGTCCGACAATGACCAATTAAATATCAAAAGATATTAGGTGGCAACACCTAAACACCCACCAAGTTTCATAATTTTATCTCAATTGGAACATAGTTAAAACGTGCTCCCTGTAAAACAGGAATAGCGCCCCCTGCCGCCGTATCCAATGACAATGTAAACGGCGCCTCCCGTATCTCCAGTTCCATATACCCGACGACTTAGCCGCTTGGTACGTGGGCTATTGGTGCCAATAAGTGTCATTTGGCGCGATTTGCTTTCAGTTATAATTAACCTCTTCACCGCCTTGAAAAGAAAAACTTTTCTTCCCTTTTTCGCTAAAGCTTCCACTGGGAAAACTAACAGGAAACGGCTTGGTACTCAGCCATACAAATGTTGGTTTCCCTGCTCAGCTAATGTCATCCCCCCTATTCAAATGTCAAGAAATTACACGGCACAACCCACCCACTGTGCACAGAGTGAGCTGGGAGATTCACCCCCAGTTTTTCAAGGAATTCTGTGGTTTTGAGAGAGGGCGAGGGAGGGGGGGGGGATCATAGGAGGAGCAACTTTAACCGGGGAAAAGCTTATGAAGTGTCAAGTATTCGCTGATAAATTTTGTAAGGCTTTATTGCAATTAAGTGAATTTTTATTGTGTGATTTAAATATTAACGCCGTTTAACCAAAGTTTTTTGATAAACGTGTTGGCCGTGATGAAAATCACGCGAGATGCAAAAGAAAAAAGAAAAAAAAATCGAAAATGTTTACTTACAAGTGTACATTTGTAAAAACTATAAACCTGGAAAAGCAATAAACTTTTAATACTCTTAAGTATATCACGGCTCAGAGGTTATTCGGTGAAATAATATTTTTAAAATCCTTTCTTCCTAGTAGTTCAATAAATTTTACTATATTAACTATTTATATAGTTCAATAAATATTTTTGAGCGAAGTTTCTTAATAGCTCAGCCCCATTATATATGGCCTAGCACCAGAGGCAAGGGCTTACCGTAAGCCCTAACATTCCCCGCAATGGGGGGGGGGGGGCATCTAAGCTGAACGGGACCTCCAAAGTTTCACCTCTGTATTTTTAAGAGTGAAATTTAGATTTTTTTCTTAAATAATTACCCCCCCCCCCTTAACTCAGAGCCTTATTATCCCATGGGCAAATCGGGACTTTGCCCAGGGTCCCCAATTTCAAATATTTTTCTGAAATATATTTTTTATATCAAAATTTTATGAAAAATAAAACAAATTTCATAGATGGGGGGCCCCAAATTCTCCAATGCCCGGGGCCCCCGTTGGTCATAATCAGGCTCTGCCTTAACTTGTTTCTTCTGTAATCTTCTGCAGTTTTCCTTAACTTGTTTATAGTCTGCTTTTACTTTTGCAATACTGAGTCCATGAGTCATTCCATTTTAATTCAAATAGTAATTGCCTTCGATCACCACTACATCCTCTCCCCCCCCCCAAGTACAAAAAACGAAAAAAATACAGAAGCCCACAAAAACCTGTGTGTATTTACTATATACATTACTTCACTTATAATAGTAAAGGTTACTCCCATTTGTATATAATGCAAATAATTATCTTAACCAAGAATAAAAATATTTCAAGTGCACCCAAAGCGATGTGATGATTATGGTTTGTACTAATGTAAACCAAAACTTTTATTGCCACGACTCCAAAAATTTAGAAAAGTTGCGCTCTAAAAACGTAATAAAATCCACCCTGTTGTTTTCAGTGGAAATGTTTCATAATTATGTAAAAAAAAAATGTAGAAAAAATAATACACGCTACACAGTGGCGGATCCAGAAAGTCTGTTTTGGGAGGGACTAAATTTTGAAAAAAGCTTATTTAACCCGAAACAAAATGTACAATAAAGCAAAATTTTAGTCTAAACCAATGTAAAAACTTTTGGGAGGGGCTAAATGATTAAAAAAGATCACTTTACATACTCAATGTGCATAATGAAGCAGAATGTTACCCTTTAGCAATCTCTTTTGGGGGGGGCTAAAGTCCCCTAGCCCCTCCCCTGAATCCGCTACTGACGCTACATAAAAATCAGAAAATTGCCCATTCTCCGAATTTCAAAATTTGTTTGGAATTTTTAAGTTAGAAAATGGTTTTATTTGGATAATAAAAATAATAGCCACATGCAGATCATTCTCAGTTGTATTAATTCGTAATTTTGGGGATTTTCAGAAAAAAAATATAATAAATTTTTTTATTTTTCAGTTCTTCTGGAATGTCCTTCCTACTAATTCACTATGTTCCGTAAACGTCAGTTTTTCGGGTTTTAAGTATTTCTGCTAAAGAGGGAGAATTATAAAAATTGTCTATTGTTACAGTAGCCCTTTTCTAAATATCTGTCCAGTAAGGTCATTACGGCCTTTACACCAGTTCCGTTTTGTTTGTATCCTGGCTAGTATTTCGTCTTTTTTCCGGTGTATATCATCAAATTCGAAACGTATCCAGACGATGATTCACAGAGCACGAAAATATTTATCCCGAATCCTGCTCGTTTAGACGGTATAATTTCCACCCGAGCCTTCCTTTGAAAATCAGAAGAGATTCATCAATTGATAAATCTCTCTCAGGTGTGTAACATTTCTGAAAATTTTTTACAATAATATGCATTACTGTTTCGATTTTTTAAAGTGGATTATTCTGGTTTTCTTCATCCACGTAGCTCTCATTATCACAAAAGTGCAAAAATTTCATGATCAGGCTAAACCTTTTTTCTCTCATATTTTTGACAAAGTAAGGCGTTTCCAAAACTGGAATTTTCGACAAGTACAGGGACTCTCGGGGTTTTTCCTGAAATCCCTCTAGAATCAGCAACGATAAAAACAGCAGCATTTCCTTTTTATCAGTGTTTGCCCATTCTGTGCATCTTGATTTTGGAGTAACATTGTGAGTATTGAAATACTGCAAAGCAAACAAATTCGTTTGCTCCACGATTTGTTCCAGAACAGCATCATCAAATAATTTTGAGAAAAACTGTAGAGGATCGGTTGGGTTGTCAATTTGAAATAAAATACCGGGTGACTCTGTGAAATGAAATCGAGGCGGGGCTGGTAACGGAGAATTAATATCTAATTTACACCAATTACGAACAGATGAGATATCCACAGAATCACTATCACTACTAGAATCAGTCTCAAAAAAATAATCAGATACGCTGTCACTGACGCACATCATAATTAAATTCAGCTGTCAGAGAACTCTTAAAAATAATCTGAAATTTACACGCGTAAGAGAAAATCGGAATTGATGTTTGAGGGAAGCAAATAGCAAAAATAAAATGCAATATATGTCTTGCTTGTCGATTTGAAAAGGAAAGGAAACTCCATTATTTTCCCACTCCCCAGGGCCGCCCCTTACGGTTGTGCAGGTTGTGCGTCGCACAAGGGAGCCTCGGTGCTAGGGGCGCCAAACGGAGGCAAGACAGACAAGAAATTTTGTATATGAAGCTAATATTGTTAAGGTGCGATTTTAGTGATTCTGTTTTCACATCACCAAAAGTGGGACTTTAAGTCCTATAAAGAATTATTTTTAGCAGGGCCGTAGCTAAAGGTTTGGCGGGACTCAGGGGATCCCCGACACGGTAAACGAGGTAAGCATAGTATCGGGCGCCATATTCGAAGGGACACCATTTCGAATTCAAAAACGGGTGAACTTGATCAAGAGAATAAAACGGGGCGCCTTTTTTACTTTTGCAGGGGGTCGACACGTATCGGTGTACGGAAAAAACGCGAACGGTAAAAACGCCCACGGAAAAAACGCCAACCCTAGGGCCACCCTTGGCTACACAAGATCAGCTGGATCACAAAAAGTGTAGGCAGAGTTTCACTGTTTTATGTTTTATTTACTTTTTTTCAAAATAGCACATCTGTAAGAATAGGTAGGATTTTGTTAAGTACAATAATTATGAGGGAATTGAAATTTATTATTGAAGTTGTTCAAGAAGAGTAATGGAAGGAGGCGCAATTTGGAGTGTTCTGCCAGGGGTGCAAAGTTTTTTCAAAAGTTTTTGCGAAGTTTTTTCAAGTTTTTTCATGGAACTTCCCAGTCTACCTACCTCAAATTATTGCAAAGCTGCTTTCATTACTGGATCACATTACTATAGTTTTACTAATAGTACTGGTCAAGGTTTATGTGATTTCCTACAGACATACCTTAATTCACTGAACATCAATATTTTAGATTGAAGGGGCCAAGCCTATGACAATGCAAATATGAAAGGAAAGCATAAAGGACTACAACAAAAACAAAGCAATAAATCCACGGGCTTTTTTTATTCCATGCGCTGCCCATACATTAAACCTGGTTGTTAATGATGCAGACAAAGTGACATTTGAAACAGTAAACTTTTTTAGCGTAATATAAGAACTGTATAATTATTTTTCAAGCTTTGTTAAACGATGGGCTATAATCAAAACATATGTTAGAAATTTAAATTTAAAGCCACTGTCCACAACTAGATGGGAAAGTAGAATAGAAGCAATTAAACCTCTTAACCCATTCGTGCCTGGATATTTTTGCGACTTTCTTCGATTTTTGCTAACACCAGCAGTAATGGATAAATTTCTGATGTAAACTTTTTGAACAAGGGATGATTTCATTTAAAATCATTATGTATAAAAATTGAAATGTCAAAATCCTATTTGGCCTTATTAAAATATTTTGTGGAATTGAGGTTCAATACTAGCGAATAAAGGCTAGGAGAAATAAATAACGTTATCGACTGATAGCGAAAATGCCGTCCCAAAAAAGGGACGCTAGGTATAAATGGGTTAAGAATAATCTCAAAGAAATTTAACAAGCTCTTTTAGAGATAGCGGAAGATAACTCCTAAGACATCGAAAGTAGGGTACAAGCAGATAATTTAATAACGAAATTATTTTCATTTAAATTTATTTGTTCAATTAACATATGGTACGAAATTTTAAGCCATATTAATGTAATAAGCAAGATGATGCAAGCTCCCACATATTGCATTCAAACCGTCATACAAAGTCTTGATTCTATTTTACAGTATTTCAAAGAACAACGGAGTGATGAAATGTTTGAAAATTTCATATCGTCTTTAATGAAAATAGCAACTGACCTAAATGTTGAAAGCTCTTTTCCCGAAATTCGAAGAAGAAATAGGAAAAGAATGTTTGAATATGAAGCACCAGATGAAACTATTAACGATGGAAAAGAAAATTTTAAAGTGAATTTCTTTTTCACAATTTTAGATACCGCAATTGCATCAATTACAGAAAGGTTCCTATTGATCAAAGAATACAATGACAATTTTAAACTCGTTCACAATATAAATAAGCTTAAAGAATTTGAAGATGAAGATTTATTAAATATTTGTCAGAGTTTGCGTCTGTGACGAAAAAAATTCTGAAAGCGATATTGATGTGAAAACCTTGTTTGAAGAACTGAAATTGCTTCAACGATATTAAAGACAATATGACTCCAACTTATGTACTTGATTATTTATATAAGCATGTTTTAACCGAAACCTTTCCAAATGTCACTGTGGTACTGAGAATTTATTTGACGCTACCAGAATCTGTAGCCTCAGGGGAAAGAATTTTTTCAAAATTAAAAATAATAAAAAACTATTTACGCTCAACTATGTCTGAAGAACGACTTACAGACTTATCAAAGAATTCGATGGAAACGAAATTTTGGATAAATTAGATATAAAAAACTTAACTACGAATTTTGTTGCAATGAAAGCACAAATATTTAGTTTTAACACCAGTTTTTATGATATTAGTGAAAAATTTATTTAATTTAAATGTGCTTCTTTTTTAAGTACTTGATAATTTTAATGGATAGTTAACATGTTACACGTAATGCTACGAATATTTGTTTTTGTTTTCTATTTATTGATAGTATAAGCAAATGTTACTTACGTTATAGGCATATATATGGAAATTTTAGCTATATGAAAATTTAAAACAAATCTTAATTTTAGGAGACGGGGGGGGGCGCCAAAAAAGTAGTTGCACAAAGGCGCAATCCACCCTAGGAGCGGCCCTGCCACTCCCGTACACTTTAAATTTTTCCGAAGAGTTTTTCCACGAGAATTTACAAAAACAGTCTGTAAAGGAGCTCTCCAACCCAAGATTTCTTTTTATTAGTGACAATCACCTTGTCTAAGCTATTGTTAGCAGGCTTTACAGATAGAGTGTAATACTGGAATAGATCTGCACAGAACAGTGTCTGCCGTTAAGCCTCCACAGTTATAGTTAAACATTGTAAGTAAAACAGTAAGTAAAATAGCGATTGTAGCGTAAAAATGGTGTAAATTACACCCAGACTCGACGTCTTTGTGCAGTTGATACGATTCGTTTTCCAATGAGGAAATGCAACGGAAGTATACTTTTGTTCTATTATTACTGGGATTGCGGGAAAGACCACCTTTTGAGATGCTCTAAGCAATATAGAGAAGGAAAATAAAATAATGTATTAGAGAGAGAGTACAAAACACACAATTTTCCAGGAATCGATCCAACGCTAATTACAGCTGATAAAGGTCATTTTATTATTTTTGATAACAATGATCCTCAACTTAAAAAATATTAATATCAACAAATAAAGTACCTCAAAGATAAATGCATTGATTACAACGCAAGGCTCCTAAAAATCTGAATTGCGCCCTACTTTTAACTTCATAGTTTCTCGTGAATATTAAAGCTGGAGTGTATATTTAGTGTCCAGGGGGGGGGGGGGGGCATAAGGGCACGTACCCCCAGACGAACTAAATTTACACTGTAGAGATGATTGACTTGTTTTGTAAATTCTAGTGATTTCACAAGAAAATGCGACAAAAAATGTTTTGTGCCTCCTCCAGAATTATTATTATTATTATTATTATTATTATTATTATTATTTTATCCGCCATTGCGAGTATCTACATACTCTTTTTGTGCAATGCGATCACCCCTTTTGCTTTTAAAAGAATCCTTAGATATACAGTTTTATCACAATGGAAATAAATTTTACTTTCTAAATAATGTTTAGATTTTAAAGTATATATGAACTTACAAGTAAATAAAAATAATAAAATTGCTCTTATAGATTAGTTTTTATCCCGATCAGAGAGAGTTTTTAATGACTGAAATAACTTTATGTATTCGTTAATTATTCAATTTAAGCCGTAAAATTAAATCTGAAAATTATTTTTAGTTATGTGTATCATTTTAAATGATTTTTTAATACCTTATGCATTTTATATATTTGACTACATTTTAAACGCTTCCAGATAAATCATTATACTTTTTATCTGATTTCGCATTACTTTCCCTCCCCGAATAAATAAATAAATAAATTTAAAAAAAATTCCAATGGACTATAGTTCTGTGTTATAATTATTTTTATTAGTATCAAAATACAACAGAGTTTCAAAATAATCGATACGAATAATATGTCATCTGTGTTGTAGATTAAGCATTAACAGAATTTCTTTATGATTTTTACAGAAGCAAGCATTCCTCTTGAAAACGATCAATTAAAGAAATAATTAAAATCTTTACATAACTTAATGGATTAAATTCATCATAAGTTGCTAATTATTTTATTTGATTGTTTTTTTAACAATAACCAGAATTAATAATACCGAATCGGACCTACAGATTTAACGTGTGAGTTTCATCTGTTTTAGTTAGATCCTTAGTCCTATTTTCTATCAGTAAAATGTTTCTGGCCTTTTATAAAATAAATTATATTTGTCTAATATTGGCCTTTAGACATTCAAACCCAAGCCAAGCCAACCCCCGAACAAGGTGCAGTAGTATATTTTTTTATTTCGAATATAAAGTAGTTCAAATTAAACATAACTAAAGGTTTTTATGTATTAAAAAATGGTTTTTTGACCAAATATGTTATCTTATGTACCAGTTGATTTATTTTTTGCAGTTTCCTTTACTTCTTTTCCTCATTCTAAAATCTAAATATTAATGTAATGACTTAAAACAGACTAATAATGTACTTGTAGTAATGTACAATGTACTAGTAATGATTACCCATTGAAACGCTGAAAAACTCGTAAAAATATTAAAGTGTGATGTTAAAATTCGGGTTTCGAGACTTTAAAAATTAACAGTGAAAATTTTAGATTTTGTTTTCCCTTTTTTATTCATAATTTTAATTAAAATATTTGTGTTTAGCCTTCGAACAAATGAAAAAACAAAAGAAAACCCACAAGGATAATGCTTATTTACCGGACATAAGTTTCCAATATATATTTGTAAATGAGAAAAGGCCAGAGATAGAGAGAGGTATTTGTCTTGTAAATGACACTTTGCGCTTCTCTTTTTATCAATTCCTCAGAAAAACTCTCACGGCAGTGGAGCATCAGGGGGAGGGGGGTTTGTTTCTAATTGGGGAATGGGGACGCTCACTATCTCCCTCCATCTCCCTCTTCTAGCCCAGGATAGCTATGAATGGAACGTAATAAATAACATTCGTTTTACTTGACCAAACAAACGGGGGAAGGAACGAGACAGAATTGAATGCGCCTGCGATTGAGACTCGTGGCTGCCGAAAAACGTACAGTTGCTTCTTGACGAAATAGATCGTCAGAGCCGAAAATCGTAGGATCTCCGATGACGGATATATTCGGGGCAGCCGGTCAAGGGGTTAAAATTTCGGTAAAAAGAGCTCCTGCCCAGGGCGCCAAAATTGGCGAACTTCAAACGGCTATAACTCCCGGACTAATTGCCCGACAATGACCAATTAAATATCAAAAGATATTAGGTGGCAACACCTAAACACCCACCAAGTTTCATAATTTTATCTCAATTGGAACATAGTTAAAACGTGCTCCCTGTAAAACAGGAATAGCGCCCCCTGCCGCCGTACCCAATGACAATGTAAACGGCGCCTCCCGTATCTCCAGTTCTATATACCCGACGACTTAGCCGCTTGGCACGTGTGCTATTGGTGCTATTAAGTGTCATTTGGCGCGATTTGGTTCCGAAAAGAGCCCGTTTTTTTTTCGATAAAATAAAATGCAAGTGTTTAGACTGCCGTTTTTGCCAACTTTGGCAAACTTCAAATGGCTATAACTCGCGAACTGTTGGTCCGAGAAGGTTCTACAAATTATCAAAAAATTTCTTGTGGCAACACCTACACACCCACCAAGTTTCATAATTTTATCTCAATTGGAACATAGTTAAAACCAGCTATCTTTCAAAAATGAAAACTTTAAAATCGCCTTATCCAAGGAAGTTTAAAAATGGCGCCTCCAATTCCATATAACCGACGACTTAGCCGCTTGGTACGTGGGCTATTGGTGCCAATAAGTGTCATTTGGCGCGATTTGCTTTCAGTTATAATTAAAATTTCGGTAAAAAGAGCTCTTGCCCAGGGCGCCAAAATTGGCGAACTTCAAACGGCTAAACTCCCGGACTAATTGTCCGACAATGACCAATTAAATATCAAAAGATATAAGGTGGCAACACCTAAACACCCACCAAGTTTCATAATTTTATCTCAATTGGAACATAGTTAAAACGTGCTCCCTGTAAAACAGGAATAGCGCCCCCTGCCGCCGTACATAATGACAATGTAAACGGCGCCTCCCGTATCTCCAGTTCTATATACCCGACGACTTAGTCGCTTGGCACGTGTGCTATTGGTGCTATTAAGTGTCATTTGGCGCGATTTGGTTCCGAAAAGAGCCCGTTTTTTTTCGATAAAATAAAATGCAAGTGTTTAAGACTGCCATTTTTGCCAACTTTGGCAAACTTCAAATGGCTATAACTCGCGAACTGTTGGTCCGAGAAGGTTCTACAAATTATCAAAAAAATTATTGTGGCAACACCTAAACACCCACCAAGTTTCATAATTTTATCTCAATTGGAACATAGTTAAAACCAGCTATCTTTCAAAAATGAAAACATTAAAATCGCCTTATCCAAGGAAGTTTAAAAATGGCACCTCCAATTCCATATACCCGACGACTTAGCCGCTTGGTACGTGGGCTATTGGTGCCAATAAGTGTCATTTGGCGCGATTTGCTTTCAGTTATAATTAAAATTTCGGTAAAAAGAGCTCCTGCCCAGGGCGCCAAAATTGGCGAACTTCAAACGGCTAAACTCCCGGACTAATTGTCCGACAATGACCAATTAAATATCAAAAGATATAAGGTGGAAACACCTAAACACCCACCAAGTTTCATAATTTTATCTCAATTGGAACATAGTTAAAACGTGCTCCCTGTAAAACAGGAATAGCGCCCCCTGCCGCCGTACCCAATGACAATGTAAACGGCGCCTCCCGTATCTCCAGTTCTATATACCCGACGACTTAGTCGCTTGGCACGTGTGCTATTGGTGCTATTAAGTGTCATTTGGTGCGATTTGGTTCCGAAAAGAGCCCGTTTTTTTTCGATAAAATAAAATGCAAGTGTTTAAGACTGCCATTTTTGCCAACTTGGGCAAACTTCAAATGGCTATAACTCGCGAACTGTAGTCCGAGAAGGTTCTACAAATTATCAAAAAAATTATTGTGGCAACACCTAAACACCCACCAAGTTTCATAATTTTATCTCAATTGGAACATAGTTAAAACCAGCTATCTTTCAAAAATGAAAACTTCAAAATCGCCTTATCCAAGGAAGTTTAAAAATGGCGCCTCCAGTTCCATATACCCGACGACTTAGCCGCTTGGTACGTGGGCTATTGGTGCCAATAAGTGTCATTTGGCGCGATTTGCTTTCAGTTATAATTAAAATTTCGGTAAAAAGAGCTCCTGCCCTGGGCGCCAAAATTGGCGAACTTCAAACGGCTAAACTCCCGGACTAATTGTCCGACAATGACCAATTAAACATCAAAAGATATTAGGTGGCAACACCTAAACACCCACCAAGTTTCATAATTGTATCTCAATTGGAACATAGTTAAAACGTACTCCCTGTAAAACAGGAATAGCGCCCCCTGCCGCCGTACCCAATGACAATGTAAACGGCGCCTCCCGTATCTCCAGTTCTATATACCCGACGTCTTAGCCGGTTGGCACGTGGTCTATTGGTGCTATTAAGTGTCATTTGGCGCGATTTGGTTCTGAAAAGAGCCCGTTTTTTTTTTCGATAAAATAAAATGCAAGTGTTTAGACTGCCATTTTTGCCAACTTTGGCAAACTTCAAATGGCTATAACTCGCGAACTGTTGGTCCGAGAAGGTTCTACAAATTATCAAAAAATTTCTTGTGGTAACACCTAAACACCCACCAAGTTTCATAATTTTATCTCAATTGGAACATAGTTAAAACCAGCTATCTTTCAAAAATGAAAACTTCAAAATCGCCTTATCCAAGGAAGTTTAAAAATGGCGCCTCCAGTTCCATATACCCGACGACTTAGCCGCTTGGTACGTGGGCTATTGGTGCCAATAAGTGTCATTTGGCGCGATTTGCTTTCAGTTATAATTAAAATTTCGGTAAAAAGAGCTCCTGCCCTGGGCGCCAAAATTGGCGAACTTCAAACGGCTAAACTCCCGGACTAATTGTCCGACAATGACCAATTAAATATCAAAAGATATTAGGTGGCAACACCTAAACACCCACCAAGTTTCATTATTTTATCTCAATTGGAACATAGTTAAAACGTGCTCCCTGTAAAACAGGAATAGCGCCCCCTGCCGCCGTATCTAATGACAATGTAAACGGTGCCTCCCGTATCTCCAGTTCTATATACCCGCCGACTTAGCCGCTTGGCACGTGTGCTATTGGTGCTATTAAGTGTCATTTGGCGCGATTTGGTTCCGAAAAGAGCCCGTTTTTTTTTTTCGATAAAATAAAATGCACGTGTTTAGACTGCCATTTTTGCCAACTTTGGCAAACTTCAAATGGCTATTACTCGCGAACTGTTAGTCCGAGAAGGTTCTACAAATTATCAAAAAATGTATTGTGGCAACACCTAAACACCCACCAAGTTTCATAATTTTATCTAAATTGGAACATAGTTAAAACCAGCTATCTTTCAAAAATGAAAACATTAAAATCGCCTTATCCAAGGAAGTTTAAAAATGGCACCTCCAATTCCATATACCCGACGACTTAGCCGCTTGGTACGTGGGCTATTGGTGCCAATAAGTGTCATTTGGCGCGATTTGCTTTCAGTTATAATTAAAATTTCGGTAAAAAGAGCTCCTGCCCAGGGCGCAAAAATTGGCGAACTTCAAACGGCTAAACTCCCGGACTAATTGTCCGACAATGACCAATTAAATATCAAAAGATATAAGGTGGCAACACCTAAACACCCACCAAGTTTCATAATTTTATCTCAATTGGAACATAGTTAAAACGTGCTCCCTGTAAAACAGGAATAGCGCCCCCTGCCGCCGTACATAATGACAATGTAAACGGCGCCTCCCGTATCTCCAGTTCTATATACCCGACGACTTAGTCGCTTGGCACGTGTGCTATTGGTGCTATTAAGTGTCATTTGGCGCGATTTGGTTCCGAAAAGAGCCCGTTTTTTTTCGATAAAATAAAATGCAAGTGTTTAAGACTGCCATTTTTGCCAACTTTGGCAAACTTCAAATGGCTATAACTCGCGAACTGTTGGTCCGAGAAGGTTCTACAAATTATCAAAAAAATTATTGTGGCAACACCTAAACACCCACCAAGTTTCATAATTTTATCTCAATTGGAACATAGTTAAAACCAGCTATCTTTCAAAAATGAAAACATTAAAATCGCCTTATCCAAGGAAGTTTAAAAATGGCACCTCCAATTCCATATACCCGACGACTTAGCCGCTTGGTACGTGGGCTATTGGTGCCAATAAGTGTCATTTGGCGCGATTTGCTTTCAGTTATAATTAAAATTTCGGTAAAAAGAGCTCCTGCCCTGGGCGCCAAAATTGGCGAACTTCAAACGGCTAAACTCCCGGACTAATTGTCCGACAATGACCAATTAAACATCAAAAGATATTAGGTGGCAACACCTAAACACCCACCAAGTTTCATAATTGTATCTCAATTGGAACATAGTTAAAACGTACTCCCTGTAAAACAGGAATAGCGCCCCCTGCCGCCGTATACAATGACAATGTAAACGGCGCCTCCCGTATCTCCAGTTCTATATACCCGACGACTTAGCCGGTTGGCACGTGGTCTATTGGTGCTATTAAGTGTCATTTGGCGCGATTTGGTTCTGAAAAGAGCCCGTTTTTTTTTTCGATAAAATAAAATGCAAGTGTTTAGACTGCCATTTTTGCCAACTTTGGCAAACTTCAAATGGCTATAACTCGCGAACTGTTGGTCCGAGAAGGTTCTACAAATTATCAAAAAATTTCTTGTGGTAACACCTAAACACCCACCAAGTTTCATAATTTTATCTCAATTGGAACATAGTTAAAACCAGCTATCTTTCAAAAATGAAAACTTCAAAATCGCCTTATCCAAGGAAGTTTAAAAATGGCGCCTCCAGTTCCATATACCCGACGACTTAGCCGCTTGGTACGTGGGCTATTGGTGCCAATAAGTGTCATTTGGCGCGATTTGCTTTCAGTTATAATTAAAATTTCGGTAAAAAGAGCTCCTGCCCTGGGCGCCAAAATTGGCGAACTTCAAACGGCTAAACTCCCGGACTAATTGTCCGACAATGACCAATTAAATATCAAAAGATATTAGGTGGCAACACCTAAACACCCACCAAGTTTCATTATTTTATCTCAATTGGAACATAGTTAAAACGTGCTCCCTGTAAAACAGGAATAGCGCCCCCTGCCGCCGTATCTAATGACAATGTAAACGGTGCCTCCCGTATCTCCAGTTCTATATACCCGCCGACTTAGCCGCTTGGCACGTGTGCTATTGGTGCTATTAAGTGTCATTTGGCGCGATTTGGTTCCGAAAAGAGCCCGTTTTTTTTTTTTCGATAAAATAAAATGCACGTGTTTAGACTGCCATTTTTGCCAACTTTGGCAAACTTCAAATGGCTATTACTCGCGAACTGTTAGTCCGAGAAGGTTCTACAAATTATCAAAAAATGTATTGTGGCAACACCTAAACACCCACCAAGTTTCATAATTTTATCTAAATTGGAACATAGTTAAAACCAGCTATCTTTCAAAAATGAAAACATTAAAATCGCCTTATCCAAGGAAGTTTAAAAATGGCACCTCCAATTCCATATACCCGACGACTTAGCCGCTTGGTACGTGGGCTATTGGTGCCAATAAGTGTCATTTGGCGCGATTTGCTTTCAGTTATAATTAAAATTTCGGTAAAAAGAGCTCCTGCCCAGGGCGCAAAAATTGGCGAACTTCAAACGGCTAAACTCCCGGACTAATTGTCCGACAATGACCAATTAAATATCAAAAGATATAAGGTGGCAACACCTAAACACCCACCAAGTTTCATAATTTTATCTCAATTGGAACATAGTTAAAACGTGCTCCCTGTAAAACAGGAATAGCGCCCCCTGTCGCCGTACCCAATGACAATGTAAACGGCGCCTCCCGTATCTCCAGTTCTATATACCCGACGACTTAGCCGGTTGGCACGTGGTCTATTGGTGCTATTAAGTGTCATTTGGCGCGATTTGGTTCCGAAAAGAGCCCGTTTTTTTTTTCGATAAAATAAAATGCAAGTGTTTAGACTGCCATTTTTGCCAACTTTGGCAAACTTCAAATGGCTATAACTCGCGAACTGTTGGTCCGAGAAGGTTCTACAAATTATCAAAAAATTTCTTGTGGCAACACCTAAACACCCACCAAGTTTCATAATTTTATCTCAATTGGAACATAGTTAAAACCAGCTATCTTTCAAAAATGAAAACTTCAAAATCGCCTTATCCAAGGAAGTTTAAAAATGGCGCCTCCAGTTCCATATACCCGACGACTTAGCCGCTTGGTACGTGGGCTATTAGTGCCAATAAGTGTCATTTGGCGCGATTTGCTTTCAGTTATAATTAAAATTTCGGTAAAAAGAGCTCCTGCCCAGGGCGCCAAAATTGGCGAACTTCAAACGGCTAATACTCCCGGACTAATATTCCGACAATGACCAATTAAATATCAAAAGATATTAGGTGGCAACACCTAAACACCCACCAAGTTTCATAATCTTATCTCAATTGGAACATAGTTAAAACGTGCTCCCTGAAAAACAGGAATAGCGCCCCCTGCCGCCGTACCCAATGACAATGTAAACGGCGCCTCCCGTATCTCCAGTTCTATATACCCGACGACTTAGCCGCTTGGCACGTGTGCTATTGGTGCTATTAAGTGTCATTTGGCGCGATTTGGTTCCGAAAAGAGCCCGTTTTTTTTCGATAAAATAAAATGCAAGTGTTTAAGACTGCCATTTTTGCAACTTTGGCAAACTTCAAATGGCTATAACTCGCGAACTGTTGGTCCGAGAATGTTCTACAAATTATCAAAAAAATTATTGTGGCAACACCTACACACCCACCAAGTTTCGTAATTTTATCTCAATTGGAACATAGTTAAAACCAGCTATCTTTCAAAAATGAAAACTTCAAAATCGCCTTATCCAAGGAAGTTTAAAAATGGCGCCTCCAGTTCCATATACCCGACGACTTAGCCGCTTGGTACGTGGGCTATTGGTGCCAATAAGTGTCATTTGGCGCGATTTGCTTTCAGTTATAATTAAAATTTCGGTAAAAAGAGCTCCTGCCCTGGGCGCCAAAATTGGCGAACTTCAAACGCCTAAACTCCCGGACTAATTGTCCGACAATGACCAATTAAATATCAAAAGATATTAGGTGGCAACACCTAAACACCCACCAAGTTTCATAATTTTATCTCAATTGGAACATAGTTAAAACGTACTCCCTGTAAAACAGGAATAGCGCCCCCTGCCGCCGTACCCAATGACAATGTAAACGGCGCCTCCCGTATCTCCAGTTCTATATACCCGACGACTTAGCCGCTTGGCACGTGTGCTATTGGTGCTATTAAGTGTCATTTGGCGCGATTTGGTTCCGAAAAGAGCCCGTTTTTTTTTTCGATAAAATAAAATGCAAGTGTTTAGACTGCCGTTTTTGCAACTTTGGCAAACTTCAAATGGCTATAACTCGCGAACTGTTAGTCCGAGAAGGTTCTACAAATTATCAAAAAAATTACTGTGGCAACACCTACACACCCACCAAGTTTCATAATTTTATCTCAATTGGAACATAGTTAAAACCAGCTATCTTTCAAAAATGAAAACTTTAAAATCGCCTTATCCAAGGAAGTTTAAAAATGGCGCCTCCAATTCCATATACCCGACGACTTAGCCGCTTGGTACGTGGGCTATTGGTGCCAATAAGTGTCATTTGGCGCGATTTGCTTTCAGTTATAATTAAAATTTCGGTAAAAAGAGCTCCTGCCCTGGGCGCCAAAATTGGCGAACTTCAAACGGCTAAACTCCCGGACTAATTGTCCGACAATGACCAATTAAATATCAAAAGATATTAGGTGGCAACACCTAAACACCCACCAAGTTTCATAATTTTATCTCAATTGGAACATAGTTAAAACGTACTCCCTGTAAAACAGGAATAGCGCCCCCTGCCGCCGTACCCAATGACAATGTAAACGGCGCCTCCCGTATCTCCAGTTCTATATACCCGACGACTTAGCCGATTGGCACGTGGTCTATTGGTGCTATTAAGTGTCATTTGGCGCGATTTGGTTCCGAAAAGAGCCCGTTTTTTTTTTCGATAAAATAAAATGCAAGTGTTTAGACTGCCGTTTTTGCAACTTTGGCAAACTTCAAATGGCTATAACTCGCGAACTGTTAGTCCGAGAAGGTTCTACAAATTATCAAAAAAATTACTGTGGCAACACCTACACACCCACCAAGTTTCATAATTTTATCTCAATTGGAACATAGTTAAAACCAGCTATCTTTCAAAAATGAAAACTTTAAAATCGCCTTATCCAAGGAAGTTTAAAAATGGCGCCTCCAGTTCCATATACCCGAGGACTTAGCCGCTTGGTACGTGGGCTATTGGTGCCAATAAGTGTCATTTGGCGCGATTTGCTTTCAGTTATAATTAAAATTTCGGTAAAAAGAGCTCCTGCCCAGGGCGCCAAAATTGGCGAACTTCAAACGGCTATAACTCCCGGACTAATTGTCCGACAATGACCAATTAAATATCAAAAGATATTAGGTGGCAACACCTAAACACCCCCAAGTTTCATAATTTTATCTCAATTGGAACATAGTTAAAACGTGCTCCCTGTAAAACAGGAATAGCGCCCCCTGCCGCCGTATCTAATGACAATGTAAACGGTGCCTCCCGTATCTCCAGTTCTATATACCCGACGACTTAGCCGCTTGGCACGTGTGCTATTGGTGCTATTAAGTGTCATTTGGCGCGATTTGGTTCCGAAAAGAGCCCGTTTTTTTTTTCGATAAAATAAAATGCACGTGTTTAGACTGCCATTTTTGCCAACTTTGGCAAACTTCAAATGGCTATAACTCGCGAACTGTTGGTCCGAGAAGGTTCTACAAATTATCAAAAAATGTATTGTGGCAACACCTAAACACCCACCAAGTTTCATAATTTTATCTCAATTGGAATAGTTAAAACCAGCTATCTTTCAAAAATGAAAACTTCAAAATCGCCTTATCCAAGGAAGTTTAAAAATGGCGCCTCCAGTTCCATATACCCGACGACTTAGCCGCTTGGTACGTGGGCTATTGGTGCCAATAAGTGTCATTTGGCGCGATTTGCTTTCAGTTATAATTAAAATTTCGGTAAAAAGAGCTCCTGCCCAGGGCGCCAAAATTGGCGAACTTCAAACGGCTATAACTCCCGGACTAATTGTCCGACAATGACCAATTAAATATCAAAAGATATTAGGTGGCAACACCTAAACACCCACCAAGTTTCATAATTTTATCTCAATTGGAACATAGTTAAAACGTGCTCCCTGTAAAACAGGAATAGCGCCCCCTGCCGCCGTACCCAATGACAATGTAAACGGCGCCTCCCGTATCTCCAGTTCTATATACCCGACGACTTAGCCGCTTGGCACGTGTGCTATTGGTGCTATTAAGTGTCATTTGGCGCGATTTGGTTCCGAAAAGAGCCCTTTTTTTTTTTCGATAAAATAAAATGCAAGTGTTTAGACTGCCGTTTTTGCAACTTTGGCAAACTTCAAATGGCTATAACTCGCGAACTGTTAGTCCGAGAAGGTTCTACAAATTATCAAAAAAATTACTGTGGCAACACCTACACACCCACCAAGTTTCATAATTTTATCTCAATTGGAACATAGTTAAAACCAGCTATCTTTCAAAAATGAAAACTTTAAAATCGCCTTATCCAAGGAAGTTTAAAAATGGCGCCTCCAATTCCATATACCCGACGACTTAGCCGCTTGGTACGTGGGCTATTGGTGCCAATAAGTGTCATTTGGCGCGATTTGCTTTCAGTTATAATTAAAATTTCGGTAAAAAGAGCTCCTGCCCGGGGCGCCAAAATTGGCGAACTTCAAACGGCTAAACTCCCGGACTAATTGTCCGACAATGACCAATTAAATATCAAAAGATATTAGGTGGCAACACCTAAACACCCACCAAGTTTCATAATTTTATCTCAATTGGAACATAAATAAAACGTGCTCCCTGTAAAACAGGAATAGCGCCACCTGCCGCCGTACCCAATGACAATGTAAACGGCGCCTCCCGTATCTCCAGTTCTATATAACCGACGACTTAGCCGCTTGGCACGTGTGCTATTGGTGCTATTAAGTGTCATTTGGCGCGATATGGTTCCGAAAAGAGCCCGTTTTTTTTGCGATAAAATAAAATGCAAGTGACTGCCATTTTTGCCAACTTTGGCAAACTTCAAATGGCTATAACTCGCGAACTGTTGGTCCGAGAAGGTTCTACAAATTATCAAAAAATTTCTTGTGGCAACACCTAAACACCCACCAAGTTTCATAATTTTATCTCAATTGGAACATAGTTAAAACCAGCTATCTTTCAAAAATGAAAACTTGAAAATCGCCTTATCCAAGGAAGTTTAAAAATGGCGCCTCCAGTTCCATATACCCGAGGACTTAGCCGCTTGGTACGTGGGCTATTGGTGCCAATAAGTGTCATTTGGCGCGATTTGCTTTCAGTTATAATTAAAATTTCGGTAAAAAGAGCTCCTGCCCAGGGCGCCAAAATTGGCAAACTTCAAACGGCTATAACTCCCGGACTAATTGTCCGACAATGACCAATTAAATATCAAAAGATATTAGGTGGCAAAACCTAAACACCCCCAAGTTTCATAATTTTATCTCAATTGGAACATAGTTAAAACGTGCTCCCTGTAAAACAGGAATAGCGCCCCCTGCCGCCGTATCTAATGACAATGTAAACGGTGCCTCCCGTATCTCCAGTTCTATATACCCGACGACTTAGCCGCTTCGCACGTGTGCTATTGGTGCTATTAAGTGTCATTTGGCGCGATTTGGTTCCGAAAAGAGCCCGTTTTTTTTTTCGATAAAATAAAATGCCATTTTTTCCAACTTTGGCAAACTTCAAATGGCTATAACTCGCGAACTGTTGGACCGAGAAGGTTCTACAAATTATCAAAAAATTTCTTGTGGCAACACCTAAACACCCACCAAGTTTCATAATTTTATCTCAATTGGAACATAGTTAAAACCAGCTATCTTTCAAAAATGAAAACTTCAAAATCGCCTTATCCAAGGAAGTTTAAAAATGGCGCCTCCAGTTCCATATACCCGACGACTTAGCCGCTTGGTACGTGGGCTATTGGTGCCAATAAGTGTCATTTGGCGCGATTTGCTTTCAGTTATAATTAAAATTTCGGTAAAAAGAGCTCCTGCCCTGGGCGCCAAAATTGGCGAACTTCAAACGGCTAAACTCCCGGACTAATTGTCCGACAATGACCAATTAAATATCAAAAGATATTAGGTGGCAACACCTAAACACCCACCAAGTTTCATAATTTTATCTCAATTGGAACATAGTTAAAACGTGCTCCCTGTAAAACAGGAATAGCGCCCCCTGCCGCCGTATCTAATGACAATGTAAACGGTGCCTCCCGTATCTCCAGTTCTATATACCCGACGACTTAGCCGCTTCGCACGTGTGCTATTGGTGCTATTAAGTGTCATTTGGCGCGATTTGGTTCCGAAAAGAGCCCGTTTTTTTTTTTCGATAAAATAAAATGCACGTGTTTAGACTGCCATTTTTGCCAACTTTGGCAAACTTCAAATGGCTATAACTCGCGAACTGTTGGTCCGAGAAGGTTCTACAAATTATCAAAAAATGTATTGTGGCAACACCTAAATACCCACCAAGTTTCATAATTTTATCTCAATTGGAACATAGTTAAAACCAGCTATCTTTCAAAAATGAAAACTTCAAAATCGCCTTATCCAAGGAAGTTTAAAAATGGCGCCTCCAGTTCCATATACCCGACGACTTAGCCGCTTGGTACGTGGGCTATTGGTGCCAATAAGTGTCATTTGGCGCGATTTGCTTTCAGTTATAATTAAAATTTCGGTAAAAAGAGCTCCTGCCCAGGGCGCCAAAATTGGCGAACTTCAAACGGCTATAACTCCCGGACTAATTGTCCGACAATGACCAATTAAATATCAAAAGATATTAGGTGGCAACACCTAAACACCCACCAAGTTTCATAATCTTATCTCAATTGGAACATAGTTAAAACGTGCTCCCTGAAAAACAGGAATAGCGCCCCCTGCCGCCGTACCCAATGACAATGTAAACGGCGCCTCCCGTATCTCCAGTTCTATATACCCGACGACTTAGCCGCTTGGCACGTGTGCTATTGGTGCTATTAAGTGTCATTTGGCGCGATTTGGTTCCGAAAAGAGCCCGTTTTTTTTTTTCGATAAAATAAAATGCAAGTGTTTAGACTGCCGTTTTTGCAACTTTGGCAAACTTCAAATGGCTATAACTCGCGAACTGTTGGTCCGAGAAGGTTCTACAAATTATCAAAAAAATTACTGTGGCAACACCTACACACCCACCAAGTTTCATAATTTTATCTCAATTGGAACATAGTTAAAACCAGCTATCTTTCAAAAATGAAAACTTTAAAATCGCCTTATCCAAGGAAGTTTAAAAATGGCGCCTCCAATTCCATATACCCGACGACTTAGCCGCTTGGTACGTGGGCTATTGGTGCCAATAAGATTCATTTGGCGCGATTTGCTTTCAGTTATAATTAAAATTTCGGTAAAAAGAGCTCCTGCCCAGGGCGCCAAAATTGGCGAACTTCAAACGGCTAAACTCCCGGACTAATTGTCCGACAATGACCAATTAAATATCAAAAGATATTAGGTGGCAACACCTAAACACCCACCAAGTTTCATAATTTTATCTCAATTGGAACATAGTTAAAACGTGCTCCCTGTAAAACAGGAATAGCGCCACCTGCCGCCGTACCCAATGACAATGTAAACGGCGCCTCCCGTATCTCCAGTTCTATATAACCGACGACTTAGCCGCTTGGCACGTGTGCTATTGGTGCTATTAAGTGTCATTTGGCGCGATATGGTTCCGAAAAGAGCCCGTTTTTTTTGCGATAAAATAAAATGCAAGTGACTGCCATTTTTGCCAACTTTGGCAAATTTCAAATGGCTATAACTCGCGAACTGTTGGTCCGAGAAGGTTCTACAAATTATCAAAAACATTATTGTGGCAACACCTAAACACCCACCAAGTTTCATAATTTTATCTCAATTGGAACATAGTTAAAACCAGCTATTTTTCAAAAATGAAAACTTCAAAATCGCCTTATCCAAGGAAGTTTAAAAATGGCGCCTCCAGTTCCATATAACCGACGACTTAGCCGCTTGGTACGTGGGCTATTGGTGCCAATAAGTGTCATTTGGCGCGATTTGCTTTCAGTTATAATTAAAACTTCGGTAAAAAGAGCTCCTGCCCTGGGCGCCAAAATTGGCGAACTTCAAACGGCTAAACTCCCGGACTAATTGTCCGACAATGACCAATTAAATATCAAAAGATATTAGGTGGCAACACCTAAACACCCACCAAGTTTCATAATTTTATCTCAATTGGAACATAGTTAAAACGTACTCCCTGTAAAACAGGAATAGCGCCCCCTGCCGCCGTACCCAATGACAATGTAAACGGCGCCTCCCGTATCTCCAGTTCTATATACCCGACGACTTAGCCGGTTGGCACGTGGTCTATTGGTGCTATTAAGTGTCATTTGGCGCGATTTGGTTCCGAAAAGAGCCCGTTTTTTTTTTCGATAAAATAAAATGCCATTTTTGCCAACTTTGGCAAACTTCAAATGGCTATAACTCGCGAACTGTTGGACCGAGAAGGTTCTACAAATTATCAAAAAATTTCTTGTGGCAACACCTAAACACCCACCAAGTTTCTAATTTTATCTCAATTGGAACATAGTTAAAACCAGCTATCTTTCAAAAATGAAAACTTCAAAATCGCCTTATCCAAGGAAGTTTAAAAATGGCGCCTCCAGTTCCATATACCCGACGACTTAGCCGCTTGGTACGTGGGCTATTGGTGCCAATAAGTGTCATTTGGCGCGATTTGCTTTCAGTTATAATTAAAATTTCGGTAAAAAGAGCTCCTGCCCTGGGCGCCAAAATTGGCGAACTTCAAACGGCTAAACTCCCGGACTAATTGTCCGACAATGACCAATTAAATATCAAAAGATATTAGGTGGCAACACCTAAACACCTACCAAGTTTCATAATTTTATCTCAATTGGAACATAGTTAAAACGTGCTCCCTGTAAAACAGGAATAGCGCCCCCTGCCGCCGTATCTAATGACAATGTAAACGGTGCCTCCCGTATCTCCAGTTCTATATACCCGACGACTTAGCCGCTTGGCACGTGTGCTATTGGTGCTATTAAGTGTCATTTGGCGCGATTTGGTTCCGAAAAGAGCCCGTTTTTTTTTTCGATAAAATAAAATGCAAGTGTTTAGAGTGCTATTTTTGCCAACTTTGGCAAACTTCAAATGGCTATAACTCGCGAACTGTTGGTCCGAGAAGGTTCTACAAATTATCAAAAAATTTCTTGTGGCAACACCTAAACACCCACCAAGTTTCATAATTTTATCTCAGTTGGAACATAGTTAAAACCAGCTATCTTTCAAAAATGAAAACTTCAAAATCGCCTTATCCAAGGAAGTTTAAAAATGGCGCCTCCAGTTCCATATACCCGACGACTTAGCCGCTTGGTACGTGGGCTATTGGTGCCAATAAGTGTCATTTGGCGCGATTTGCTTTCAGTTATAATTAAAATTTCGGTAAAAAGAGCTCCTGCCCTGGGCGCCAAAATTGGCGAACTTCAAACGGCTAAACTCCCGGACTAATTGTCTGACAATGACCAATTAAATATCAAAAGATATTAGGTGGCAACACCTAAACACCCACCAAGTTTCATAATTTTATCTCAATTGGAACATAGTTAAAACGTGCTCCCTGTAAAACAGGAATAGCGCCCCCTGCCGCCGTATCTAATGACAATGTAAACGGTGCCTCCCGTATCTCCAGTTCTATATACCCGATGACTTAGCCGCTTGGCACGTGTGCTATTGGTGCTATTAAGTGTCATTTGGCGCGATTTGGTTCCGAAAAGAGCCCGTTTTTTTTTTCGATAAAATAAAATGCACGTGTGTAGACTGCCATTTTTGCCAACTTTGGCAAACTTCAAATGGCTATAACTCGCGAACTGTTGGTCCGAGAAGGTTCTACAAATTATCAAAAAATGTATTGTGGCAACACCTAAACACCCACCAAGTTTCATAATTTTATCTCAATTGGAACATAGTTAAAACCAGCTATCTTTCAAAAATGAAAACTTCAAAATCGCCTTATCCAAGGAAGTTTAAAAATGGCGCCTCCAGTTCCATATACCCGACGACTTAGCCGCTTGGTACGTGGGCTATTGGTGCCAATAAGTGTCATTTGGCGCGATTTGCTTTCGGTTATAATTAAAATTTCGGTAAAAAGAGCTCCTGCCCAGGGCGCCAAAATTGGCGAACTTCAAACGGCTATAACTCCCGGACTAATTGTCCGACAATGACCAATTAAATATCAAAAGATATTAGGTGGCAACACCTAAACACCCACCAAGTTTCATAATCTTATCTCAATTGGAACATAGTTAAAACGTGCTCCCTGAAAAACAGGAATAGCGCCCCCTGCCGCCGTACCCAATGACAATGTAAACGGCGCCTCCCGTATCTCCAGTTCTATATACCCGACGACTTAGCCGCTTGGCACGTGTGCTATTGGTGCTATTAAGTGTCATTTGGCGCGATTTGGTTCCGAAAAGAGCCCGTTTTTTTTTTCGATAAAATAAAATGCAAGTGTTTAGACTGCCGTTTTTGCAACTTTGGCAAACTTCAAATGGCTATAACTCGGGAAATGTTGGTCCGAGAAGGTTCTACAAATTATCAAAAAAATTACTGTGGCAACACCTACACACCCACCAAGTTTCATAATTTTATCTCAATTGGAACATAGTTAAAACCAGCTATCTTTCAAAAATGAAAACTTTAAAATCGCCTTATCCAAGGAAGTTTAAAAATGGCGCCTCCAATTCCATATACCCGACGACTTAGCCGCTTGGTACGTGGGCTATTGGTGCCAATAAGTGTCATTTGGCGCGATTTGCTTTCAGTTATAATTAAAATTTCGGTAAAAAGAGCTCCTGCCCAGGGCGCCAAAATTGGCGAACTTCAAACGGCTAAACTCCCGGACTAATTGTCCGACAATGACCAATTAAATATCAAAAGATATTAGGTGGCAACACCTAAACACCCACCAAGTTTCATAATTTTATCTCAATTGGAACATAGTTAAAACGTGCTCCCTGTAAAACAGGAATAGCGCCACCTGCCGCCGTACCCAATGACAATGTAAACGGCGCCTCCCGTATCTCCAGTTTTATATAACCGACGACTTAGCCGCTTGGCACGTGTGCTATTGGTCCTATTAAGTGTCATTTGGCGCGATATGGTTCCGAAAAGAGCCCGTTTTTTTTGCGATAAAATAAAATGCAAGTGACTGCCATTTTTGCCAACTTTGGCAAACTTCAAATGGCTATAACTCGCGAACTGTTGGTCCGAGAAAGTTCTACAAATTATCAAAAAATTTATTGTGGCAACACCTAAACACCCACCAAGTTTCATAATTTTATCTCAATTGGAACATAGTTAAAACCAGCTATCTTTCAAAAATGAAAACTTCAAAATCGCCTTATCCAAGGAAGTTTAAAAATGGCGCCTCCAGTTCCATATACCCGACGACTTAGCCGCTTGGTACGTGGGCTATTGGTGCCAATAAGTGTCATTTGGCGCGATTTGCTTTCAGTTATAATTAAAATTTCGGTAAAAAGAGCTCCTGCCCAGGGCGCCAAAATTGGCGAACTTCAAACGGCTAATACTCCCGGACTAATATTCCGACAATGACCAATTAAATATCAAAAGATATTAGGTGGCAACACCTAAACACCCACCAAGTTTCATAATCTTATCTCAATTGGAACATAGTTAAAACGTGCTCCCTGAAAAACAGGAATAGCGCCCCCTGCCGCCGTACCCAATGACAATGTAAACGGCGCCTCCCGTATCTCCAGTTCTATATACCCGACGACTTAGCCGCTTGGCACGTGTGCTATTGGTGCTATTAAGTGTCATTTGGCGCGATTTGGTTCCGAAAAGAGCCCGTTTTTTTTCGATAAAATAAAATGCAAGTGTTTAAGACTGCCATTTTTGCAACTTTGGCAAACTTCAAATGGCTATAACTCGCGAACTGTTGGTCCGAGAATGTTCTACAAATTATCAAAAAAATTATTGTGGCAACACCTACACACCCACCAAGTTTCGTAATTTTATCTCAATTGGAACATAGTTAAAACCAGCTATCTTTCAAAAATGAAAACTTTAAAATCGCCTTATCCAAGGAAGTTTAAAAATGGCGCCTCCAATTCCATATACCCGACGACTTAGCCGCTTGGTACGTGGGCTATTGGTGCCAATAAGTGTCATTTGGCGCGATTTGCTTTCAGTTATAATTAAAATTTCGGTAAAAAGAGCTCCTGCCCTGGGCGCCAAAATTGGCGAACTTCAAACGGCTAAACTCCCGGACTAATTGTCCGACAATGACCAATTAAATATCAAAAGATATTAGGTGGCAACACCTAAACACCCACCAAGTTTCATAATTTTATCTCAATTGGAACATAGTTAAAACGTACTCCCTGTAAAACAGGAATAGCGCCCCCTGCCGCCGTACCCAATGACAATGTAAACGGCGCCTCCCGTATCTCCAGTTCTATATACCCGACGACTTAGCCGATTGGCACGTGGTCTATTGGTGCTATTAAGTGTCATTTGGCGCGATTTGGTTCCGAAAAGAGCCCGTTTTTTTTTTCGATAAAATAAAATGCAAGTGTTTAGAGTGCCATTTTTGCCAACTTTGGCAAACTTCAAATGGCTATAACTCGCGAACTGTTGGTCCGAGAAGGTTCTACAAATTATCAAAAAATTTCTTGTGGCAACACCTAAACACCCACCAAGTTTCATAATTTTATCTCAATTGGAACATAGTTAAAACCAGCTATCTTTCAAAAATGAAAACTTCAAAATCGCCTTATCCAAGGAAGTTTAAAAATGGCGCTTCCAGTTCCATATACCCGACGACTTAGCCGCTTGGTACGTGGGCTATTGGTGCCAATAAGTGTCATTTGGCGCGATTTGCTTTCAGTTATAATTAAAATTTCGGTAAAAAGAGCTCCTTCCCTGGGCGCCAAAATTGGCGAACTTCAAACGCCTAAACTCCCGGACTAATTGTCCGACAATGACCAATTAAATATCAAAAGATATTAGGTGGCAACACCTAAACACCCACCAAGTTTCATAATTTTATCTCAATTGGAACATAGTTAAAACGTACTCCCTGTAAAACAGGAATAGCGCCCCCTGCCGCCGTACCCAATGACAATGTAAACGGCGCCTCCCGTATCTCCAGTTCTATATACCCGACGACTTAGCCGCTTGGCACGTGTGCTATTGGTGCTATTAAGTGTCATTTGGCGCGATTTGGTTCCGAAAAGAGCCCGTTTTTTTTTTCGATAAAATAAAATGCAAGTGTTTAGACTGCCGTTTTTGCAACTTTGGCAAACTTCAAATGGCTATAACTCGCGAACTGTTGGTCCGAGAAGGTTCTACAAATTATCAAAAAAATTACTGTGGCAACACCTACACACCCACCAAGTTTCATAATTTTATCTCAATTGGAACATAGTTAAAACCAGCTATCTTTCAAAAATGAAAACTTTAAAATCGCCTTATCCAAGGAAGTTTAAAAATGGCGCCTCCAATTCCATATACCCGACGACTTAGCCGCTTGGTACGTGGGCTATTGGTGCCAATAAGTGTCATTTGGCGCGATTTGCTTTCAGTTATAATTAAAATTTCGGTAAAAAGAGCTCCTGCCCAGGGCGCCAAAATTGGCGAACTTCAAACGGCTAAACTCCCGGACTAATTGTCCGACAATGACCAATTAAATATCAAAAGATATTAGGTGGCAACACCTAAACACCCACCAAGTTTCATAATTTTATCTCAATTGGAACATAGTTAAAACGTGCTCCCTGTAAAACAGGAATAGCGCCCCCTGCCGCCGTACCCAATGACAATGTAAACGGCGCCTCCCGTATCTCCAGTTCTATATACCCGACGACTTAGCCGCTTGGCACGTGGTCTATTGGTGCTATTAAGTGTCATTTGGCGCGATTTGGTTCCGAAAAGAGCCCGTTTTTTTTTTCGATAAAATAAAATGCAAGTGTTTAGACTGCCAGTTTTTGCCAACTTTGGCAAACTTCAAATGGCTATAACTCGCGAACTGTTGGTCCGAGAAGGTTCTACAAATTATCAAAAAATTACTGTGGCAACACCTAAACACCCACCAAGTTTCATAATTTTATCTCAATTGGAACATAGTTAAAACCAGCTATCTTTCAAAAATGAAAACTTCAAAATCGCCTTATCCAAGGAAGTTTAAAAATGGCGCCTCCAGTTCCATATACCCGACGACTTAGCCGCTTGGTACGTGGGCTATTGGTGCCAATAAGTGTCATTTGGCGCGATTTGCTTTCAGTTATAATTAAAATTTCGGTAAAAAGAGCTCCTGCCCAGGGCGCCAAAATTGGCGAACTTCAAACGGCTATAACTCCCGGACTAA
>JAWZYV010016532.1:0-41802 GCA_038373885.1 Cheiracanthium punctorium | reverse complement strand
ATTTTAAAATTAAATATTAAAAAGCATTTTTATTGCTTTCCCTTTATTTTTTTAACTGAAAATTAGTTAACTATTTTTGTTTTACTTTTCCTAAATGTTTGTGTAGAATTAGTTGGCATAAATATCTTTCAATCTTTCATTTTATAATAGAAATGTTCCAATAAGTGTTACTTACAGTAAGTACAATGAGTGAAAAATTAAAAAAAAATAATTCATAAGCTGTGATTTCATTTATTGCAAAAATAATATTTTATTAATGCGTATTTTAAAAAGGTGCAACCTATTTAAAATATGAATTTATCACACACACACGCGAAGCGTGACCGAAAATGTTACATATCAAATTTTTTTTTTGTTTAAAAATTGTGACACTATCAAATTTTAGAACGTGCATGTGACATAAATAAACTTAACCAAGAAATCGATAGAACAGTTTATTTCATACACGCGGTTACAGGACGTCACCGACTAGCTGCAGACGGAAGAAATGCCGTCTGCCTCTCTAAAGTAAATAGTCGACCCTCTTTTAATGATTACCTAAATGAGCGCCCACCAGCGATGCCTACAGTCGAATCATAATGCAATTTACTGCTAACATACGCAAGCGCGCAACATATGCTTAATGATTATCATTCACAGCGCCATCTTGCTGGGAATTTCCTTTAGTTCTTTTCGGATACACGTATGATCGTCCTATATTCGATAGACCGTGTTCATACATTTTGAGTATGGAATTAGAAATAATTAAATTTACGCTAATTAGTTTTGGATATAATGTGCCGCTTTTATTCTACTATAAACCTGGTCTGGTTTAAATTCCCAGCTTGGGCTTATGTGTCTTTTCGTCCGTCCCTTCATAGGAGTCAACAATCGTGCTTTTATTAGGTGCCTTTATAACAAAGTTACCAGTAATTCAGGCCTTAATAGAGGTCAACGCCTAAACGTATGTGTGCCTTCAATTCAGGATTTAAAAAAAAAGTTTTTGGAAACAAAAGTTATAAATTTGTTTTGGAAACAAAAAGTTTAAATGTTGAACTCTTATGATACAACAATATTTTCGTAACTTAAAGTAATTTCGTTTGCAGTTCTGATCGTTATTTCAACCACACTCAAATTTTTAAAAGTTTACTCTGTGACTACTTGAAATTACGTGTGTAACACTTTACACTCTCATTCACAAAACATCACATGACATTTCACACACTCAATTATTTGTTACGCTTAAAAGAAAATAAAACTCGTTTCGACTGTGTGGACGCTTATTTTACACAATTAATTCAAACACGCAGAAGGTAAACACCCTAAAAAACGGAAAGTTCAATGCAGTGCAATAAAATACATTTTTATTAATTGGAAAATTACCTAAACCGGTCGACTAGGCTGTTGGGTCAGAAGGTTTGTGCAACAGCTGTTAACTCTCGAGTGGGAGAGTTGAAGTGTTTTCTCTTGAATGACGATGGCACGTGCCAGAAATCATTTATCATTTGCTTAGAAAATACAGGGGATATTTTTTTTCTCTGTCTTTCTGTTCGGACCTTAGATTGTGTTCATAAATTTGTGCATCATAAACAAATTTGAGGTTTATAAATTCTACTTTAGCGTACTTTTGACTTAGGACTTCTAGTGTAATTAGTAAAGCGTTGGTATTAAAACAGAAAAAAGTCGTTTTAAGTATTTGAAGATTTTCTTTCCCATTTTCTCTTCGTAACATTATTAACTTTATTTGATACCGTAACAACTTAAAAGATAAGTAATGTGCATAAATATCCCGAAATATACATTTTGTGCGAAAGCAGTTGCTATACGCATTATTAAAATATGAATTTTTACAAGGAAGTTAACCAATGGTAAATAACTAAAGCTTTGATTTACACAGACAACGTGGCTAATGTATGTGCCATTCTCTCATAATGTTAAATTTTATGTCCTTGGCTAAAATTGTCAATTAAACACGTCAATGATAGATATTTAATTTTTCCCCCATATTTTTTTACAGGAACTGCACTGGACACTAGTTTAAATATTTAAAAAGGTAAAATTTCAATATTTAAAAAACTTAAAGTTGTAAATATCATTACCATGCTATGTCCAAGCTTCAAACTTTCTTATTTGAACCTTTGTTTTAAAGAATTGAAAACCTTTAAAACAAGGACCAACAATTTGGTCGGTAATTTCATTTATCTATATTCAGTGTATGGGGAACTTTAGATATAAGGGAGAAAATACAATAAAATTGCTTAGTTAAAATTTGTGCCCTGTGTTGAAAATTCTTTTGCGTGGTCCTGTAAATAAACTCTGAAGTAGATAGGAACCACAAATTGACATGCACAACTAGATGATACAACAATCTTATACATGAAATTTCAACATTCTACGTACACACATACACACGTACACCAAAAGTCGCTAAGCTTGGTGATTTTTGGCATAATTTTTGAGGGAGGCACGTGACCGTGGTCGGACCATTACCTAAATATAAGGTAGTACAGTATCGTGCTTGAAATGTCTAAATATCCCTAAAATTACCATTGATCGTAATGAGTTGGAAATCAAATGAGTGTTCCTGTAGCAGAACTATAAATGATAAAGACACTTTTTTTCGATGGAGGAATTCATTCTGTAACCCTTAACAGCATATATCACTTCTGAGTCGTTTGAAATAGCCTAATACCTATAAAATACGCTTTAATAAATTTCTGCCCATAGAGCTTAATATTTTTAAAATCTTTTGGGCAGCCCTGCAGATAAACTATCCAAGGTCGAATGGGACAGAAAGGAGAGGTGCATATCTAGATCTTAAAACAATCCTAAATATAAAGTTTCAACATTCTACGAAAAAATAATTTTTGAAATATGCGAGTAATATACATACATACGCTTAGAAGACATGGAAAAACTGGTCAAAATATACTCTTGGTCTGCCAAAATGGGTTACAAAAGCATTTATATGAAAGTGCATGCTAGCGTACAACGAGATGCATCGCAAAAATTCCTAAAAGTAAATTTAGAGGTATTGAAAATCGGTTTTTTCTTCGAAATCTGGCCTTCGAAATTTTTCGGGATCACATTACTTCCTTATACTCCGTACAAAAAAGTAATTAACGTATAATGTCTCTTAAAATGGAAAATTGCTGATACATAATGACAAAATAGAGAACCCTTCATCCGTATGCAAAAGGAATTAATTTCACTGATATCAGTAAACATATGACATCTGGCAGTGACTTGACAATCGCATGTAAATTTTAACTAAAATTTCATTAACTACGATGAATTGACACAAATTTCACAATTTTTAAATTTTTAGAATTTCTATAAATTCCCGACTTTGGGATCTCTAGACATATTCCAACTTAAGCCGCATAACAATGTTTCTCCAAGAGGTTTTCATAGCAGTTGTAGTGGCTATCACTACGTCGATGGAAGCGTGCTTGAGCATGCCACATCACTTACTTTCGGTGAGTATGATTGAAAAGAATTTTAAAATCTTCTGATGGTTGGAATTTTCTTACATTAAGTATTTTGAATCGAAAATTGTTGGAGACATTGAAATATTCAGAAAAAATAATTTAATTTCATTGAATTTGTGTTTAATTTAAACATCAAATAAAGGGCTGAGGTTGACCGGCTTGGAGAGACATCGATGTCGTATCCAAAAGGTTGTGCGTTCGATCCTGGGACCAACCATCTCAGTTGGGAGAGGCGGCGTTCTCGTAGCCGAAAGGTCGTGGCCTCGATCCTGGGACCAACAAAAGACTGCTGTGCGACTTAGGGGCGACTTAGGCACGTTAAATACGTCGTGGTCGCAATGTCCTTCAAGTTCCCACACAAAAGCAATATCTCTGGATGTATCAAAACTGACATTTGGGGTCTTCTGCTTGGCGTTTGCTTCAAAATTAAAAAATCCCGCTAGCTATCGGTCGTGCTACCATCTATTGGCTCCCGAATGAATTAGAAATGTTTGATTCAGGAGTTTGTGGTAGAAATTAACACCTTTGACAGGTATTGCCGTTATCGAACTAATCTAGATTTGGAGCTGGTACAAAATGCTGTAAAAGCAGAAGCGCCCAAGCCCTCACAATCCATAAAAAACTACTCTTACAGACAAACATCAAATCTCCAAGAATTTAATTGACAAGGAATGGAATTTGTTTTTGTAAATGTTTATTATTTTTATTATTGTTTTAGAAAATTGTTCTGATTTCATGGTTTTAAATAGTTAATGAGATTGACATCATTTATGCATTATCACTTTTTTAGTAATTTCATTGTGCAAGGAATAATGCAAGATTTATTATTTAAGAAGATAGGCTTGTTTAAACACTGATGTACAGAGATTTATTCCTAATTTATTCCTAAATCTCACGGGAAATAACTTTTGGAATCCAAAAAGAAATCAACTACATACTGACTTTAAACCTGTACCGAAACTAAACGATCTTATCAATATTTCATGGAAAAGATTCATTAATCCTTTAGTAGTAACTGACGGGCGTGTAAGAAATGTCCTCGTTTCCTAATTTAATCGCGGACGTTCCAGGAAGTCTATTCTCACTCAATCGTTTGAAGCTAGTCGATTCGTCGGTGGTTAGCGTACAATTTTTTCGGCCCAGTTGTTGGTTATCGACTGCTCTAACGACTTTCTGACCTGTTCCTAACCCCTTTCAGCTAATCAAAAGAACTCATTAACGATCCTCCTTAAGATACTCCTCTATTCGGGGCAAAGTTAACGAAGTTGATTTTCAACCGATTCTAGGAAAATCGACACCTGGAATAATTTCTTCCATTTACCACTGGCCATCACACACTTGTAAATGCCCTGCAAATTTAAAAAAAAAGAAAAAAAAAAAAACGAAAAAAGAACTTTGTTTTGAAATGGATTATGATAAAAGTCATTAAATGGTAAGCGCGCGTTTGCACCCGTAAGTCACAAAGTTTAAGAGCGGAATGACTCTGCAAATACTCTGATTCCTATAAGCTGGATTAAAACCCATTTATGTATTTTAACATGGTATTATTTTTCGGCTGGTTATCAATCTATGAAATTTTATATTTTAAAATAAAATATGCCCTCACCAGTATGTCCAATGTTTAGACTGAAGAAAAAAGTGTGTGCGTGTAATCTTTACGCGCGATTGAAGTAAAACTTCTTTGACGTTGGATTCAGTTACAGCCAGATTCATTTTCTTTGTGGTGTTCATCCCCATGTTCTTAAACCGTTGTTCCGTCTGGAGGTTGGGTTGGAATCCAGGGAGTGTCCATGTATTATCCTTTAACTGTGTTCTTAAACCGCATGCAGCCGGGGTTTGTTTCTTTGTGGTGTTCCATACCTGTGTTTGTAAACCGTTGTTTCGTCTGGAATTTGGGTTAGAATCCAGGAAGTGTCCATGTTGTCGTATTATTCTTCAACTGTTTTCTTATGTCATTGTTCAGTCTGGAGGTTGGGTTTGAATGGGGAGAATGTCTATTGTCTAATATTATACTTTAACTGTGTTCTTTAAATGATGTTTTCCTCTGTTTGTTGGGTTCGAATGCAGATAGTGTAAATTTTTTTTTGTGTTTTTCTATCACAGAATTCTTAAGCGTTTTCGTCTGCTGGTAGGTTTCGAATTATTATTCTGTATCCGTGTTTTTAAACTGCAGGTTCTGTCTATTGTTTGGGATTGATTGCAGCAAGGGTCCGTTTCTTTGTGGCGTTCCAGCCCCGTGTTAAACCGCCTCCGTCTTGTGGTTGGGTTAGAATCCACGGAGTGTCCATTTGTTACTCTTTTATTCTGTTCTTAAACCGTTTGCAGCCACTGTTTGTTTCTTTGTGGTGTTACATACCCGTGTTCTTAAACCGGTTGTTCCGTCTGGATATCGGATTAGCATCCAGAAAGTGTCCGTGTTGAACACGGAGATATATTATAGGAGTGGACACTCTCCATAGCTGTTATACTGTATTTTTGGTACCCGAAATAAGTTTCAATTATGTAAACACTAGCTGACCCGTGCGAAAATTTCGCACAATATCGTATTTAATACTGCAACTGTAAATGTTATAGTTTGAAAATGAATAAATGTGTCTATAAGTACATAATATTTTGTTAAATATTTTCACGGGTCAGTTAGATGTTTGATTGGAAATCATTCAAAAAGTAGACATTTATTTTAACAGAAATTGAACGGGCATGAGAATTGAAACGGACGCGGCTAGATCTCATTAAATACGTAATCAAAAATAAATTAATTAATTAATTAATAAAATACTCAGTTAAAGCTTATAATTTCTACTTTTTACGAAAACAGCGCCACCTATTGGTGACACATGTTTTTTTATTTTCTATGAAATGAAACATTTACAGTAGATGGCGCTTGAATAGCCCTAATACTACCGATATATTCAACTTTAAATATAAGAGGTGCCATCTTCGATATAGAGATCAGTGGTGCATACTGTAAACTGCTAATATTGTTTTTAAAGAGGTTTTATAAAATAAAACAGTTAAAATAATTTTTTGGGGTCACGTATTTAATGAGATCTAGCCGCGCTCGTTTCAATTCAAGCCGCCCACCGGGGGTTGCCAGAAAAATGTCGCCAAACCTTCGAGAAAATGGCATAGAAAAAAATATTCTGCCGGCGACTGATGAATACAACTCACCGAATTATCAAAATGAGACGGCGCGATTGAAAAGACAAAATAAGAAGTTCTTTTAACCTCATTTAAATATTTATTTTACAAGCTATTTACAAAAAAAAAAAAAAAAAAAAACCCTGTATTTCTATTCACCTTCAATCATCCTCCAACCTATAAAAAAACGTAATAACTCCGAACTGTTCTGTTTTTCTTACATTTTTTATCTGTCGCTGCCACTCATTTTTAAAGTGAGTGGCAAGTATATTCAATTCATCTGACTCCATTGCAACCTGGAGCCATGGAGTCTGTTACATTTTTTTTTTTTGGTTACGTATTTAATGCGATCTAGCCGCGCAAGAAAAAAAAAACACCTTTGAGAAATAATATATATGATTTGTTTTTGTTTTTCTTTAATTAACAAAACGATTTTTCCCGAATTTTTGCATATTTTTCGTCAAAAGTAGAGACTATAAGCTTTAACTGGATATTTTTCTTATTTTTTTGGTCAAGTATTTAATCAGATCTAGCCGCGCCAGAAAAAAACACCCTTGAGAAATAATATATATGACGATTTGAAATCCAGTGACGTGCAGTGATCCTAGCGGTAAAAGAATAAAAGTATAAATTTGGGCAAAAGAATTTGACTGATAACTAATTTTACTTGTTTTTAATTTTTCAACCTAGCATGTGAACGAGATTATGAACGCGAGCACTAAGTTTTAATTACATTTTTCCACTTTTGCTTACCTGGTTGCCTTAGTAACAAATGGTAAAAAAAGAAAAATATGTTCTATCTTAAGATAGTTAAAATATTGATTTTAAATTTTTTAACGAGTGCGTATATCGTGGCTGACAGAAAAGAAGATTTCGTCTGCCACGGTATACATCTACATTAGAAAATGGCTTAGAGTTCATTAATGAGTTCTTTATGTAACATGAATTTAATATTTTAATATGAGTTTTTAAATTTAAAGCTGTGTTAAAATTTCTTGCAGCATGAAATAAATGTAAATACTGCTTGTTTGAGTATGATCGTCATTATAAATAAACACTTTAAATATTGCATTCACACAAACTACATTCTTCTAAATTTACTACTATTTCTTAAAATACAGATTTTGGGCAAAATAGTAACACGACATTACTTCGCTTTGAAACTATTGGCTATATTAATTACGAAATAGTATTCTGAGACAATTATGTAATTAAAACACATCTGAAGCCAGTAATTATTATATATCACGTTCATAAGTCTATGTATTTAATTTTTTTGAAATTCTGCTAATTCAACGATCCCCATTTACTTCGCCTCGATGGAAATGTAAACAACCTGAGATGCGCAGAAACAGAAGATGCGCAGTTGCTTACAACGACGGCGTTATCCAACTTTCTAAGAGAAGTGTCCCCTCCTATAAATTTGCCTTCGTGGTTTTTCCGTAGGGTTTGAATCGAGAGAATGTCTATGTTGTGGTATTTTTCTTTAACTGTGTTCCTAAACTGGTGTTTTCTTCTGTTGGTTGGTATCGAATGCACGGAGGGTCTATTACGGGGCCGTCGCAATTAGTAACGGGCCTGCGCGTGTATTTTGATGAGCCATCTAAAGAGGCTCGGATGCTCGAGTCTTCACGTATACATCCGGCATTTTAAAGCTTCCCAGTGCTTTCAAACATTATTTAATGTAGTTTTAAGTAGTAATTGTGTTACTAATTCAAGTACGAACTCATTATTAATTTTTTGCTATGATACATATTGGCATTAAGAAAGTAGATGCATATAATTTGAAGGAAAAACAAAGCGCTTACTCTCCTGATTCACGATTGCTTATTTTAGTTTCACAAGTGGATATTTAATATACTTTATAATAACTAAATACAGAAATGAGAAAGACATTTTATAATGAATATTTCATTAACGTAGTCGCATTCCCTACGTTATTTTAAACAATTTAACATTAACAAATGATGTATTAAAGCGCATTTCAATGTTTTCGGGATATCCTGTATATTGGAGAAAATTGATAAAATACGCTCTATAGCGCAATCCGTGAATTAATTATTCTTTAATAAAGACATTTCATGTATTATATGTTATTCTTTTGTCGCTTTCTCAATCGAACTTTAGAATTGAGCAAGCATAATGAACGCTTGTACAAAATATTAACTACATTTGAAGTTTCTATATAAACGGGCAAAAATCAATAATTTATAATTTACCGTATTTCTGCACTTTACCAAATGTAAGTCTGAATCGCATAATCAAGGCATATATAACTGATAAATAACATTTTCAACTGGCAAAATCAAATTGTCTAACTAGTAAAACAACGTCATGCTTATTTACAAGAATAAACTGCACAAAAAATACGATTTCTGAATAAAATAATTTATTTATAAATAACACATGAATAATTATTCACTAAACATGATTTACACACATATTTTTAGAATTTCTAAACAAATTACAAAAGTGTTCACTTACCTTTACCTTCAGAGCAAAATGCTCGAATTTTATGGTAAATTTTTATGAAAGAAAACAGCGCAAGATTCACAAAACGATTACCTACATCTAAAGTCCTTTACTATGACAAAACTATAAAAAAAATGTTTTAAAATAATAAAATAATATAATATTTTGAATACTTAGAATAATAAAATAAAACACTGCGAATAGCGAAAACAGGCCTCAATGATTAACTCGTTTTTAGCAGTGGCAACTCATAAGCAGGCCCGTTGCTTAGCGACGGCCCCGGTCTATTATTGCGTTTTTCTATTGCAGTGTTCTTAAACCTTTGTTTTCCTCTGCTGGTTTTGTTAGAAGTATTATTCTGTTTCCGTACTCTTAAAATGAAGTTTTCGTCTGCTAGTTTGGCTCGATTGCAGGTTTCATTTCTTCATGTTTTTCTATCACCGTGTTCTTAAACCGTAGTTTTCGCCTGCTGGTTGGGTTTGATCGCAGGCAGCTTCCGCTTTTTCAAAATCATGTGAGCGTTAGTTCCGTCAGAAAAAATATCTGAGTTACTCCCTAGTCTCGCCTAAAGAAATTTTACTTCAATAACAAGATTTTAAAACGAAATTTAGAAAAAAGGTAAGTTGTAAGTGATATCCGAAATGATTCGACGTTCATGCGACAAACTTTGAAGGCTGGTGCAGTTTGCTAAAACCTAAATATTTTGCCTTGAAATGTGTGGTCGGAAGTAGCACCTTGAGGCTGGAACACCAAAAATGGGACATTTAAAGAAAAACATTGTTTATTTACATCATAGCAAATGGCTTTACAAAAGTTGTTTGCTTAGAACAAATGCTCAGATTTGTTTTATCACCTGTATTATTTTATTTATTTTATCTACGTTTTAGATTTTCAATCTATGATTTAGGGATAGTTCAGACTGCCACTTTTGAGCCCTTTTTGCCTCTGGTAAAACTCAACCTGTTCATGATGCCAGACTTGAACTACTTGAGGAGATAGACAAAGTTCCTCCGCTTCCATGCTGAGTTACTCGAGTATTACCAACACCTACTAGGTATGCAATGCCTGAGAACAGAAACTTTTACGTCATCACCGTCATTACGGCATCACTTTACTTGAGATTTACTAGAGATTTACCTAGACGTGGCAGTCTAAACGTACTCTTAGTGTGATGTTGTGGAACTCTTGCACGCTTCAAGCACAGATGTGTATGAATAAACTCCATTTGCAATCGTTATTATGACTGTGATGGGAGATCTATCCAATAATGATACGCAGAGATACTTATAATATATGGTGCTGCAAGCAAGAAGGGCAGTGCTATGTTCTGACATGTATAACATGAAGGACAGTGCTATGTTATGACTAATATGTTCTGACCGTCGTTCTCAATTATAAAATCCTTTCTTTAAAACTTAACAAATACGAATCGTCTGTCCAGACACAGCTTGTTTGTCATTAACCTTCAGATGGCGGGAAGATATTAGGGTTGTCGCTTTAAAAGGAGGGGAAAAATCAAGCATGCTTTTCCGTTTCAGTGATTTTTCGGATAAATCAGCTCTTTATACAAAAACAGTTGACGGACTACTCTTCCCCGCCCACGGAATGAAACGCACTTCCTGAAGAACTGGATTCCGTTTATTATGTGTTTTGTAAAAACTTTCATACATATATAGAAACACTTTTTAATTTATTTTGAACTTGTTATGGGGCATTTGGAAGTTTTCCTTAGACAGGGAAATGTCTCGACAATAATAATATCAAATATCAGAGTCTCTGCTCTGCTAACGTGACCAATTCATAAATGAAAGTTACTCAGCAACAGCCGAAGTTGAAGAATGCAAAATAGTAAAATAAATATAGATATTTTTCATGTATTAGCATGCAAACAAAAAGAGTCTTAAATGTTATTTTCTAAAAAAAGATGATACAGCTGCGAAAAAAAAATTACCATGGCTAATCTTATAAATAAAAATGAAATTCTGTTTGTTTGTTTGTTTGTGGATTTGATTCTTATACAAATCCACTAAAATGGAACGATCAGCCTGAAATTTTGCACAGATATGTAAAATAATATAGAATAAATCATAGTCCACTTTAAAACTTTGAAAGTCCACCTGTTCCCGGAATTTAAGAGATTTTTTTATGTTCTCCACGCAAAAAGCTTTCCGTAATTGTAACCCCTGTAGTCCAAAAAGTGTGAAATAACCATCGTGGTTTCCATGTGTGGCGATTTTGTCGAATAAAATGTTTTAACTCTCAAATTAAAAATAAAAGAATAATAATGATTTTTTTTTTTAGTTTATATTCATAAGGTTATTTTTTTTTAAATTATAATATCGTGTGCATGGGAAAACAGAGCAGGAATGAAATGTTTTATACGCAAAACAATGAGAATTGAAGATTTCCAAGGCTAATAAGTAAAATTTTTTAGTTTGGCTAAAAAATAAAATGGCTCAAATGCCGAGTTAGTGAGTTCTAGCGGTTTGCACAGTTTTCGGCTTGGCGCAATTTACTGAGAGCTTAAGGAAATGGATTTTTGAAAACAAGTGAAAAGGTTTTATTAGAATAGAGCGTTAAATTTTAATGATCCGTGCTGAAATAATGCAGTTATTAAGAAATTTCAAGCGATCTAACTTCAGCATTCTCGCCAATTGAGTACATTGATTAAAGTTGGGGGAATTCCGCCAAATTTAAGATAATTGAAATCTTCGCATATAGTACATCGGAGTAACGATGGATAAAACACGTTATATAGTTGATAATTTAAAAAATGCGGCTGCATTAAGGGATTCCACTTTTCGAATAAATGCGTGCTTTACTTTTTGGCGGTCGAACCATTTCCCATATTGATTGCTGCTATGTCAATGCTTCGAATGATTCCCTGAAAAAACTCTTACAAAATGGCGTATGTTGGCACTTTGGCGAGGCAAGTCTTTTATCATGGAGAAGGTTTTTATGCTATCCGTTTTCCTCTAACTTGCCACTTGGTGCCGCAGCACAACGTCGAATTCTATTCCATTTAGACGTTTGCTATGCGAATATCGTCCAACCGATTTCGATGAAATTTGGTACACGCGAATTTTAGAACACGAAGAATATTTTTCACTATCCATTTTGCTGTAACATGCCGCTAAATGGCGCTGCAACGCATCAACTTCTATACCGTTCGACCGGTCGGCATAAATTTTTTTATACTTACACATTTGAGCACGAAGAATATATTCTAACTGCGTTCCTTTTGATGTTACTCACCACTAAATGACACTGCAATGCATTATTATTTTAACTCGCCACTAGATGACGCTGCAGCAGGCCAAACTCTTGACCATTCAAACGGTCGCTGTGAAAATCAGTATAAATAGCTATTTGAACAATGAGAATATTTTGGCGTTATCCATTTTAGTATAATTCGCCACCTGACAGCGCTGTAGCAAATCATTACTTTAATTAACCACTAGATGGCCCTGCAGTGTATCACTTCTTGACTGTGCAACTGATCGCTATGAAAATAGGTATACATAGATATTTTAACATGGGAAAGAGTTCGGCGCTATCCATTTTCCTATAACTTGCCAGTAGATGTCGCGTCAATACATGAACTTCAGGACTGTCCAGCCGATCGTCATGAAAATTCGTATACATCGATTTCTGAATGCGAAGAATATTTTCCCTGTATCCGTTTTGCTAAAACTCGCCTCTAATGACGCTACGCCGCATGGCCTTCTGCACCGTACAAACGATTGCCTTGAAATTCGGTATGCATGATTATTGAACACAATATAACGCGATATCCATTTTGCTATATCTCTTTATTAGAATAAATAGTAATCACAAGAAATCGCAATATCAAAAAGCCCATTCATTCCCGTGCGAAGAACGGGTACCTCAGCTAGTTAGTAATATAAAATTTTACATATCTATGCTTTACTTTCTTCAATATTTAGCATTCTTTCATACCGCTAACATTTAATTTTTGTCACAATTAACCTAGTTTACATTATATATAAAAGCATTTATTTTAAAGATAACTTTTCAAAAATTAACACTTAATAAATTGACATACGGTTCATTAAATCATGACATTTTATTTAGTATAAATCCAACGGCTGAACGTAAAAATTGAAAATTTAGCACAGCCATGTAAAATTGTTTTCCCCATCTATTTCTGCCAAAATCTGGTTATGTTGCTATTAGTATTTTTTATGATAAATAAAGTAATTCAGAATTAATATTTTATAAAAAATTATATAGTAATAAATTATGTTTGGGCCATGTAGTTTTAATATTATGAATGAAAATCAGCTTCTTAATACCAATATTAAATAAGATATGAATTTAAGTACGAATAAATATTTTAACATAAAGAGAAGAAAATTCTCACACCCATAACGCATTAATTTTTAGTTTTTAAGTGTTCAAACTTGGTATCCAGGATTTAAATGAACTGAAGTTTTCGAACATGATGTTAAATCTCCTTGTTGATTATAGAAAAAATTAAGCTGGTGTGTAAATATGGTGCGTAAAAATGACCGTTCGTGCAAATTTTATGCAAAGTGTACGTTATACGTAAACGATTGGCAGATGTAGCTTTCCTGTACGACGAACGACTTGCCGAATAAAATCTAAGTGGGCCTTTTTTCCCCTGTAATTATAGTGAACACTTTTTGAATGTACCAATTCTTGGAGGAAAAAGACAGAAAAAGAAGGGAAGAAGATCATTGGTTTTAAAATACAAGTTTTGTAACTTTTTTGTAAAAGATCTAAGTCTGTAATGTGAATACGCGCCAAAAACATAAACGATTGAATAAAAAAAATACAATTTCTTTAATTTTAATTCGTGAAAGTCTATTCATGTAATTTCCCATTTTGAATGTTAAGTTATGATTTTTTTTTTATAAAAAAGTTTAGGAAAAATATGCCGTATTTACTTGCATAATAGTCGCACCCCTGTTTTGAAAAAAAAAAAAAAAAATCGTCAAAATTATTCATATTTGTCAAATTCGCAGTCGCATATTTAACCTGCATTTAGAAAATAGAAAATTATCTACAGCACTTTTCCAGAACTATACACAGCAAACACATTACTGCCCGCAAAATGACGGATGGGTACCCGTCGTGCTGGCAAAGTGCCGCATACCGGGAGCAAGGTAGATTGCCATCGTCTGGAAGTCACTTGAGTACCAGTGTCTGAAAAGTGCGTATACGCCAGTACATAACTAGTAACGGCGAAGTGCCATGTGTCTATGACATGCATAGAAAAAATAACGGTGTGGTACTGCTTAAAATGTACCGGACCAGCACTATTTGGTAGTAATAGGCCTGTATATATTTCGTAGTGTTGGCATAAAATTTCGTTATTTTAATTAAATAATATTGTTTCACATTCATACTGTGTAGAAGTGTTAGGGGGTCTAAGTTCCGGGCACCCAAAGGCAGGGTCACTGCTAAGATATTTTTTTTTGGAGGAGGGGGGGTGTAAGGGGAGAAGTTCATATTGTGCCTTCAAATATTTTAGTACTAAAAACTGAAATAATACAAACGAGTTCAGTATGCTATAAAAATGTTTACTATACCGACAGTGAAACCCCCACTCTGTATCTGACAGTATATAATCCCCACTATGTACAGAAATATGAATTTTATTCTTAAAATTTTTATAATTTAAATTAATTTTTTACAATTTTGCTAAACTTTTCCTGAAAAACATATTTGGAGACTTTTTTACTACGTTAAGCTCCTTTTAAAATCTACCGAATTGGGATGCAGAAATATGTTAGCGAGTATTACACGAAGACCAGTCAGGGTTTAATTGCAAGAGAGTTCAGCTCCTCTACTCCTTTTTTTTCAGCGAATTTTAGATTAAATTAAAATAAAATTTTTAACAGTCTACATAATTGCTTCTATTGACAATTTTTTATTATATTAAATGTAGCAGTGATAAAACAAAAGATTACTTAATTTTTAAATATAAACTAGGTAATTAATGCTCAAATTTACAATAAAACAAATTAGAGCTCCTGCAGTTATTTTGTTAGAAATTTAGCAATGAGCCACTATTTTCATGTTATAGTTAAAAAACGAAAGTCCGCAATAGGGTTCATTTAGGGATTTTATTTTCTTTATGCTGTTTCGATTGCTCTAGAATCAAAAGTTTTATTTCCCTTCTTAGTTTATTAACACACCCTTTTACTGGGCCTCAAGTATGAATGCTAGGTCAACTTACTTCTCACGAGTGTAAGAAGGGTGCAAGAATCGAACTGTTGTCTTGGATTTGGCTATATTAATTCAGATTATTTATACGAAGTAAATATGAATTTTTTATGCATTTGAAGAAAAAAAATATTGCTTGTCTATTTTAATCTGAGATGTGCAAGACAGCTTTTTACCTAAAGTGACCAGACGTCCTGCTTTTGGCGCGACAGTCCTGATTTTTACCTGTATGTCCTTACAGAACCCTAAAATGTTCCGTTTTTCCATTACTGTCCCGCCAAAGTGCTGCTTATAAATGAATAAATGTAAAATGAATCATTACGGCAAATTTTAAGCTGAATAATTACTATATATATGTAACATTACAAGTCAAAAGCCCATGAAATACCCATATTTCTGGAACTACGCAGTTTAATTCAGTTGGAACAAAGAAATCCGCGTTCAAAACCAGCAATTAATACACGGTCCCTTGCAATTCCTTTGTAACTTTGTAGACGGTCCCGGCAGCCAGCCACATAGGCATCTTAAAAGTCATAACAAACCCTGGGAAAACAGCTGCCCAGTTTTAGCTTTTGGCCAATGGTTGCAACGCGTTCGGGGTCATGTGACATGACGTCCAAAGATTTTATAAGGACCTGCGACAGCTCAGGAGCAGATTTTTGCGTGACTGCAACTGCCTAACAAAGATGTATGAAATCATCAAATAAAATTATGTAACCGCAGTTTGACTTCGTCTCCTTCCTTCCATCCACCGGCGCGGCCGGCCGGGGGGGGGGGCTCTGAACCAGGATCCTTACCCAGTCGCGCCGCATCGCCTGCTCTGCCCGTCAAAGCATCACCTAGTACTCCACGCCGAGAATGCGCCTCAACTGTCTCAACTTATCCGTACCACGACTACACAACTATCCCGTAACGCCGAATTAGTACACACACACACACACACACACACATATATATATATATAAAATACACATAAAATATTTCTAAAACACAAAGTTAATATTATTGTGTGTGTGGGGGGGGGAGGGTCTCAAGCTAGCTGCTTTGAAAAGTGGCGAGTTTCATTAAAACGGAAGAGGTGCGTTTTCGTGTCCAATAAGTATAGTAACCCTCTTTTCTTTTAATTTGTCATTTCGTTTCGCAAATCTTGAAACGTTAAGCGGGAAGCCAATTACATCTGATGAAATACAGATGAAGTACGATTTTTAGGATGCAAAGTTTTTCCGGTCGTTGTTATAGAATTTTCGAGAAGGTTAATTGGTATAGTCAAGTGAGATTTCTCTATTAGGAGCAATAAAAATTATAATATTTGCTTCGGCAGTGAAATCTCGTTGGTTAAGGATACAGCATGTGGATTTTACAGTTTTACAGTTGGATTTTACAGTTTTTAAACAGTCGGGAAAATATTACAGGTACATTTTTACTTTCACTGTTTTTAATGTACACGCGTTGTCCACCGGTGACTTTTGCAACTAATTTAAAGATTAGGCGACTTTTTGAACCAAAAAATATCATTTTCATACTATTTACAAACTTTCGCTACTTGTACCTTAATCCTGGCGACTAATTTAAAAATCTGGTGTTGGATTTGTCAACTCCCTATTTTTAAGAGTCTCTATTGAGCTTTCAGCAAACATTCTAATCTGTTTTTTTAATCGTTCTATAAAAATAAATGTATTACATGTTTTTTTATATATATACATATATATATAAACGCATGAAGTTTATAAATTTATCATTTTATTCAATCCTTCTTAAATGAAGCTAAATTAAGCATGATTTTTCTTAACTACAAAATCATTCAAAAATGTTACTATTTTGGGAACTAAAATTGAGAAAATGGCTATTAAACCGGTGACTGTTTTTATGTAGGTGAGGTTGCTAATGATACTTATTTTACTGTATAAAAGTACTTTCCTCCATAAAATTTGAATCATGTAGTATACAACAGGTATAGATAAAGAAAATTTCTATTCAGAATAACTAATATTTTAAAAGTAATTTGATCTAAAGAAAATATACAATAAAGCAAAATGTTACCCTAAAATTATGTGTTTACCATTGTACATTTTTATTTATTATTACTTCCTGTAAGATTTTGTTTAGTACATACACACACACATATATATATATATATATATCAACTATAAAGTATTATAACTGATTTATAAAATCTCTAACTCTGAAATATTGAAATTAAACTGTTTATAGATGATTTTATGTTGGTGGTTCTGAAATGTGTTACCGCCTCTCTCATAAAAAAATCTTTTGCGACTGATAATTTGTAAGAAAATTGCAGTTTATGAAAACTGCACACAATTCACTAATGATAGGCGCACATAATTTGCAAACGATTGACCAAAGGATTTTGCTGTTTTTATCTTTCATTTATGTTTTTTTTATCTTTCAAAATGTTATCCTTAAGGAATGTTTTTTTTTTTCGGTGTGGGGTGAAGTGGGATGGGGGTGGGGGTTGATAAATAACCCCCCCCTACCACGAATCCGCTACAGGCTCGTATTTTAATTATGGCAGCATTACTGTAAATAGGCACTAATCCGGTACCGTGCCATTATATTGTAGTCTCTGTTAAGATACTAGGCGAGTGCCTTTATTTTTAATATTAGCCGGCACCCGGCCGTTTGATTTTGGGCATTATAAACTTAATGGGCCAGTGCTTTTATTGTGAGTGATGGCCTGCACATGCAGTAGTGCCAGCAGAGTGCCGTTGCCTTCCCAGGCTTCTGGCAAGGTACTTCTCGGGCGACCAGTTTTGCTACGATTCAGTTACTTTTTGCAGTGTCGTGCCGGTGCTGGACGTAACGGCAGAGCGGCACTGGTAAGGTACTCTGCAAGCAGGTGTGTGTTTGCTGGGATACTGCTACTGATGCCTTCAGTGAAGTGACTTACTATAAATTATGTTATTAGAATTTTTTGTCAAAATTTTCTAATTTTATTATTTGAGAATTTTATGTCTATAAAATATTACCATTAAAAGAAAAATGCATTTATTTTGTGTGCAACTGACTATTAATAAGCAGCTCATAATCTGGAAACATTTAGAGAGTTACTAACGTTATTATAATGTACTAGCTGAAGTACCCGTTCTTCGCACAGGAATGAATGGACTTTTTGTTATTACGATTTGTGGGGATTACTATTCATTGTAATAAACAGATATAGTAAAATGGATAGCGCGTTATATTGTGTACAATAATCATGCATACCGAATTTCAAGGCAATCGTTTGTACGGTGCAGAAGTCCATGCGGCGTAGCGCAATCTAGTGGCGAGTTTTAGCAAAACGGATACGGCGAAAATATTCTTCGCTTTCAGATATCGATGTATACGAATTTTCATGACGATCGGCTGGACAGTCCTGAAGTTCATGTGTTGACGCGACATCTAGTGGCAATTTATAGGAAAATGGATAGCGCCAAACTCCTCCCCGTGTTCAAATATCTATGTATACCTATTTTCATAGCGATCATTTGCACAGTCAAGAAGTGATACACTGCAGGGCCGTCTAGTGGTTAATTAAAGTAATGATTTGCTACAGCGCCGTCAAGTGGTGAGTTATAGCAAAATGGATAACGCCAAAATCTTCTCATTATTCAAATAGCTATGTATACTGATTTTCATAGCGACCGTTTGAATGGTCAAGAATTTGGCCTGCTGCAGCGTGATCTAGTGGTGAGTTAAAATAATAATGCATTGCAGTGTCATTTAGTGGTGAGTAACATCAAAAGGAACGCAGTTAGAATATATTCTTCGTGCTCAAATGTGTAAGTATAAAAAAAATTATGCCGACCGGTCGAACGGTATAGAAGTTGATGCGTTGCAGCGCCATTTAGCGGCAAGTTACAGCAAAATGGATAGTGAAAAATATTCTCCGTGTTCTAATATTCGCGTGTACCAAATTTCATCGAAATCGGTTGGACGATATTCGCATAACAAACGTCTAAATGGAATAGATTTCGACGTTGTGCTGCGACACCAAGTGGCAAGTTAGAGGAAAACGGATAGCATAAAAACCTTCTCCATGATAAAAGACTTAGGTGAACCAAATTTCATGGTGATTGGTCAAACGGTGCTGGAGTTTTTCAACCTCATACACACGTACCAACATTCATTTTTATCTATAACCAGTATCATTATATATACCAGTCTCAAATAAAATCCAGTTTCAAATCTAAGCCTCGCCAAAGTGCCAACATACGCCCTTTTGCAAGAGTTTTTTTCAGGGAATCATTCGAAGCATTGACTTAGCAGCAATCAATATTGGAAATGGTTCGACCGCCAAAAAGTAAAGCACAAATTTATTTGAAAAGTGGAATCCCTTAATACAGCCGAATTTTTTTAAATTATCAACTATAACGTGTTTTATTCATCTTTACTCCGATGTACTAAATGAGAAGATTTCAATTTTCTGAAATTTGGCGGATTTCCCCCAACTTAAATCAATGTCCTCAATTGGCGAGAATTCTGAAGATAGATCGCTTGAGATCCCTCAATAACTGCATTATTTCTTCACGGATCATTAATATTTAACGCTGTATTCTAATAAAACCTTTGCACTTGTTTTCAAAAATCTATTTCCTTAAGCTCTGAATAAATTGCGCCAAGCCGAAAACTGTGCAAACCGCTAGAACTCACTGTCTGGGCATTTGAGCCATTTTATTTTTTCGCCAAACTAAAAAATTTTACATATTAGCTTCGGAAATCTTCAATTCTTATTGTTTTGCGTATAAAACATTTAATTCCTGCTCTGATTTCCCATGCACACGATATTATAATAAAAAAATAATAATCTTACAAATATAAACTAACAAAAAAAAATCATTATTATTCTTTTATTTTTACTTTAAAGACTGACATTTTTACTGAGAATTTAAAACATTTTATTCGGCAAAATCGCCACACATGACAACCACGATGCTTATTTCAGACTTTTTTGACTACAGCGGTTACAATTACGGAAAGCTTTTTGCGTGGAGAACATAAAAAAATCTCTTAAATTCCGGGAACAGGTGGACTTTCAAAGTTTTAAAGTGGACTATGATTTATTCTATATTATTTTACATATCTGTGCAAAATTTCAGGCTGATAGGTCCATTTTTGTGTACTTGTATACGAATCAAATCCAAAAACAAACAAACAAACAAACAGAATTTCATTTTTATTTATAAGGATTTTTTATACCAGTGATGTTTTAGCATTAGGGAGTAATATATAGTGAAGTAGATTTCCCAGCATAATAGGAGCACCTACACTTTCACAATGAAAAATTGGCAAAAATGTGCGACTATTATGCGAGTAAACACGGTATTATAATCTTTATATTTTTTATTTCTTTTAAGGGCCTCCCTGGCTATGAGTTTGAATTTCGGAAATGAAATTTCGGATGAAAATCGAATCAAATGAAATTTCGGATTATTGGAATGAAAATCTGAAAATCTTAACAAGTACGTACCGAAAAGTGATTCTACGTAATTTCTTTCTTTTAAATTCAGAATACATTATGAAATTGTTTTGATGTACCATGAATTTTTATAATAAAATATTTGCTTTTATCACAATGTTTAGTATAAAATTGTACATTTTCACTGAAAATAGCTAAACGGTTTTCGCGTTGAACTTGGATCTTTTTTACAGGAGTTAAAAAAATTATTGGTGATATTTAATATGTAATAAAATATTTTACTAAAATATCTGCACAAATCTGAAGATTGTATACATTTTTATTACATACAGCCAGAAATATTTAGCAGGAGACTGTGGGGTCTGAAATATTTTTTCGTGTTAAAACATTCGTTATAAATTACATAGTAACTGTCCGGATCACTGTATCATTGCGTGTCAACCGATTTATCATGTTAAGATTTTTCAAATTAAAAGTATGTCACTGCAACTCTTTCAAATAAATATCATATATTAATTTATCATAATTTTTAAAAATATTTTCCTTTAAGAGTTAGAAATAGAAATGTTAATGCACCATAATATTGATTAAATTAATAATTTTTATCTTAAGGGTGTAGTTCGAAGCAACAAACTCTCCCTCAAGGTCTAGGTACACAAATTGAAATAAACTAATTTCCCCAGGGACTCGAAAAAATTCAGCATAATTCTCTACAAGCTGTATTACCCTCCGTAATAATTGAACCAGCGGTGCCTTTTATAAAACTTCCAGAAAAAATTATGTAACATGGAATTCTACAGCAAAAAAAATTCAAAATGTGACACATCAAACAAAATTGTCGATTTTTAAGGATTTTTTCTGAAAGTCTCGCAACTGATGTGGCTTTATCCCTCATTACAGTGTATAGTACTGCTTGCAAAGAGGTATTCTAAAATTTTAGAAGTGCATGACATAATTAATTAATTTTTATTTATATACGAAAATTTGATGGTTTTTTCGAACTACACCGTTACGACTAAACATGAAACAACTAATGATTACACATGATTTTGATTTTGAACTTGCAACAAAACATACCTAAACAACAAATCATACCTGCCACAAAACATACCTAAATCCAGATTCAGAATTCATTATTTTTCTGGTTTCTTATTCTAAATAGCACCAGTTTATAAATAAATATTATGGCCGACTTTGCTTTAGATTTATGAAAGCTATTATCATTTTTTTTTTTTTTTGTTAAATTGAAAGTCTGAGGTATGGAAACAGGAATAAATATTTTGAACACTATTGTAATCCAAAGAAGGGAAATCTGTAACTTAAGGAATTTATATGTAAAATAACGACCTTCGCAAGTCCCAAAAAAGTCCATTCATTATGAAAAAGCACGATAAGCAGCGGAACAAGAAGTTAATTCTTCCTTAGTACAGAACTGGAAGATTAGAAAATATTTAAATACCAGGAAGCATTTCTTAAAGTGATGGATCATAAACCTCATTCCTCATTATGAGGAAATCGGAATTTGTAAAGTTTTGAACAATATCAAAACAAGGTAAGTAAATCAATCTGAACTCATCGATTATAAAACACTCTCCAGCGTAAGACTTTTTCTTGTTGTTAAACATGGCGAGATTTTGGGGTTAACCGAAAAAATTGTGTAAATCACTAATTACCATATTCTGGCAGACTGTGTTAAATAACTTTCAATGTTATCCTTTGAATGAAGATTAAGCTTATTTATACGTCTATATGCTTATTTCATTGTGCTTAAAATAGATTACAAATGCACAACCTGCCATAAACCATAATGTATAGGAATTGTTATGAATCTTTATATTAAAAAAATTACATATGTTACTGCACTACACGCACTAGTTTGAATTCAGAGCATTCTTTTTGTTTCCTTAACAACATCGATTGATTTATTTGAAATCGAGAAGCATTCCTAAAACCCACTTTAAACAATAAATGTCCACAGAGCGTAACATACCGCTATTCTCTTTTTTGCTCTTGTTAAAAAAAAAAACCTCTAAATACTTCATAAGACATTTCCGGTAAGGTACATGTTACTACAGTCCATTGGGATCCTGCTATATAATTACGCTGATTCCTGACTCACTCTCTAACCATTCCGGGCAACCATTTCAAGATAAAACTTTAACGCCATTTCTCTAAGAAGATTAAAGAGTTCAAAAAATATAAAAAAGAGCAAAAAAGAGAATAGCGCTACTTTAATACCGCTATTCTCTTTTTTGCTCTTGTTAAAAAAAAAAAACCCTCTAAATACTTCATAAGACATTTCCGGTAAGGTACATGTTACTACAGTCCATTGGGATCCTGCTATATAATTACGCTGATTCCTGACTCACTCTCTAACCATTCCGGGCAACCATTTCAAGATAAAACTTTAACGCCATTTCTCTAAGAAGATTAAAGAGTTCAAAAAATATAAAAAAGGACAGAAAGCTTAATAATATCTACACCGTTTGCCCGATCCGCTTGAAAATTTTCATAATTATTTATATAGAAAACAGTTAGCGCTACTTTAAATATCTGAAAATCCATCTGTTCCTTAATTTTTAAGCGATTTTTTAATATTTTCAGCTCTATTTTATTTTCGAGAGTTGAAAAAATAGTAAATCATATGCATGACAAATTTTGGCTCTGCAAGTGAAAATGACGTCATGTTTGAAGTCACGGTCATCAGGCTTTGAAGTGAAAATTGCGATTTCCGTTTGTTTTAATGATTTTTTCCAGATAATTTTGTTATTTTTACTTCCTTGTACGTGGTATAAGGAAGTAATATGATCTCGAAAAATTTTGGGGGCCAAATTTCGACATAAAAACCGATTTTGACTACCTCTAAATTTAATTAAAAAAATTTTTTCGATGCATCTAATCGTAGGCTAGCATGCACGATCATATTAACGCGTCTGCAACTCATTTTGACCAGTGGCGAGTCTACTGTGGCCAGTTTTTCCATGCCGTCTGTACGTACGTTCGTACGTACGTATGTATGTAACTCGCATATCTCAAAAACTATTGGTCGTAGAATGTTGAGATTTGATATTTAGGATTGTTCTATGATCTAGTTGTGCACCTCCCCTTTTGGTGGCAATCGAATGGATAGTTTATGTACAGGACCGCCCAAAAGATTCGAAATACATTACGCTCTATGGGCCGAAATTCATTAAACTCGCCTAACTCAAAAGCTATTAGGCGTAGAATGTCGAAACTTCATATTTTGGATAGTTGTAACATCTAGTTGTGCGCCTCTCCTTTTGGTTCCATTCGACTGTATAGTTTATCTACAGGACTGCCCAAAACATTCGAAATACATTACACTCAATGGGCCGAAATTCATTAAACTCGCATAGCTCAAAAACTGTTAGGCGTTGAATGTTGAAACTTTATATTTAGGATTGTTGTAACATCTAGTTGTGCACCTCCCCTTTCGGTTCCATTCGACTGAATAGTTTATCTACAGGACCGCCCAAAAGATTCGAAATACATTACGCTCTATGGGCCGAAATTCATCAAAGCGTTTTTTAGAGGTATTGGGCTATTTCAAACGACTCAGAAGTGATATATGCTGTAAAGAGTTAGAAAATGAATTTCTCCATCAAAAAAAGTGTCTTTATCATTTATAGTTCTGCTACAGGAACACTCAAAAGATTTCCAATACATTACGGTCAATAGCAATTTTAGGGGCATTCATTCATTTCAAGCACAATACCGTCCTACCACATAAGTTAGGTAATGGTCCGACCACGGTCACGTGCCTCCCTCAAGAACTATGCCAAAAGTCGCCAAGCTTGGCGACTTTTGGTGTACGTGTGTGCATATTTAACTCTCAAATCTCAAAAACTATTATGAAATTTCATATATAAGAATGTTGTAACATCTAGTTGTGCATCTCGATTTTTAGTTCCAATCTACTGGAGAGTTTATTTACAGGACCACCGAAAAGAATTTCAGTACCTTAATGTCTATGGACATCTTCAATATAATACAACTGTAGACAGTCATTGTTTGGTACATGCCCAAAATCTCGCCGTCTGTCCTCGACCTTGGCGAGTTTTGGCGAAATATCGCCAAATTTGGCGATAGTCAGTCATTTGGTCCATGCCCAAAGTATCGCCATTTGTCATCGTTCTTGGCGAGTTTTGGCGAAATATCGCCAAATTTGGCGATAATCTGTCATTGTTTGGTTTATGCTTAAAATCTCGCCAAATGTCGTTGACATTGACGAGTTTCGCCGAAATATCGCCAAATTTGGCGCCAAAAATTATTTCCTATTTTGTATAACTCTAAAACTTTAACCCGTAGATTTTTTAACTTTGTATTTAGAACTATTGTAATATCTAACTGTTTTCAATATCTTTTTTGACAGCAATCGACTGAGAATTTATTTACATGGTGAGCCAAATGACTTTGAATACATTGAGGTGTATAGATGCATTCAATTCATTGAAAGTCTGTGGTCAATGACTACTTTGGCTATCCCCAAAATCTCGCTGACTATCTCAAATTTGTCGGCTTTTGGTGAAATATCGCCAAATAAAGTGTCAGAAGGAAATCTTTCAAATTGAACTCAGCTTAGCGATATCGAAATATTTGGCTAGAAATCGCTAAACCTTACTATTATTGATATTTTATCTCTTTCAAACAAATAAATTTAGAGGAAGTTCGTCGAAAATATTTTTGATCTAATGGACGTGCAAGGAAGTCATGTGTTGGACACATCATATTTTTTTAATTATGCATGAAGCATTGATATGAGAGGGTGTATTTACATAAAACGGAATCGTTCGAATGCAAAAAGTTTCCGCGTGTTTCCAGAAGAGCATTAAATACGATTTGGGTACATAATAAAAATTCAATATTAAATTATTTATTTTAGGTGGGCGAAGATGATACATATTGAGTTTAGTTATAGTGTCGTCAAATGATTTTTATACGCCTATTGTATTTGCTTTCACAACGGACTTTGTTTCCTAGTAATATATACAAATTCTGTTGCAATCGATGCATATTAACGGCAGTTAAAGCTGGCGACAGACAGGCAAAAACAAGCAAACCGAAGAAAAACACACCTCTACATTTTTGGAAAGTGTTTAAAAGACTTCAAATGTAATACAAAATCCGCAAAAGCTCTCATACTAAAAAGAATACTAGAGTTTAACAATAGCTAGAGATTTTCAAATTATTTATTACTAGCGGCTACCCGCGACTTCGTCCACGTCGGCTTTAGAATTAGGTCCCGAGAGAAACGAAGAATGTGTGAATAACAAATAAGTTTGCGACTAAAGAAACTGCATTTAAATATTATTTGTTTTTTACTTATTTTAAGTGAAGTATAATGTATGGTAGTATACTTCATTTAAAATAAGAGAGTATGCAGAATTACTAAATTTAGATTTTTTTTCAGGCATTTGGCGAATAGAGACAGTTACGACAGTATTTGCGAACTGTTTTGAGTGTTCTTGTAAAAGAAATATTTATGCTATATTTCTAATATAGCAGCTAAGATAGCGGTTAGCTATTTACCTGATAGCGCTTAGCTGTCAGGTAAATAGCTAAGCGCTACGAGGATCGCTTACCTATTTACCTGAAACAAATTCAAGTTATTTTGACGAGTGAAAAAGAACAAATTATTTGAATATTCTAGAGTGTTCTGGTACTAGCAATTTCGATGTGTTATCTATATATATATAAATGAATGTTTGTGTGCATGTGGGTGTGTGGGACGTTGAAAAACTCCAAAACCATTTGACCGATCCCCATGAAATTTGGTACTCTTAAGTCTTTTGTCACTGAGAAGGTTTTTATGCTATACATTTTACTCTAGCTCGCCGCTAGGTGGCGCTGCAGAACGTCGAATACTATTCAACCGCTTGCTATGAAAATACCGTTTAACTTATTTTGGCAAAAATTGGTACGTATGGATATTTGAACACGTCGAATATTGTTACGCAATCCATTTTGATATAACTTGCCGCTAGGTGGCGCTACAGAGCGTCGAATTCTATTCCGTTGGACCGCTTGCTATGAAAATACCATTCAACCAATTTTGATAAAAATTGCCATTTATGGATATTTGAATACGGAGAATATTTTTACGCAATCCATTTTGATATAACTTGCCTCTAGGTGGCGCTGCAGAGCGTCGAATTCTATTCTGTTGGATATGAAAATACCATTCAACCAATTTTGATGAAAATTGCCATTTAAGGATATTTGAACACGGAGAAGGTTTTTATGCTATCCATTTTCCTCTAGCTTGCCGCTAGTTGGCACTGAAGAACGTCGAATTCTATTCCGTTCGACCTTTTGATATGCAAGTACCGTTCAATCAATTTTTATGAAAATTGGTACACACGGATATTTGAAGACGTAGAATATTTTTACTTTATCTCTTTTGCCATAACTTGCCGCTAGATGACGCTGCAGAACGTCGATTTACATTCCGTTCAACCCTCTTGCTATGAAAATAACGTTCAACCGATTTTGGCAAAAATTGGTATGGATATTTGAACACGGATGGATATTTGAACACGTGGTATGGATATTTGAACACGTATGGATATTTGAACACGGAAAATATTTTTACACGATTTGTTTTGCCATGACTTGCTGCTAGATGGCGCTGCAGTATATCGAATTCTATTCCGTTCGGCTGCTTCCTATGCAAGTACCGTTCAACTAATTTTGATGAAAATTCGTACACACGGATATTTGAAGACGTAGAATATTTTTACTTTATCAATTTTCCTGTAACTTGACGCTAGATGGTGTTTCAGAACGTCGATTTCTATTCCGTTCGACCGCTTCTATGAAAACACTATTCAACCGATTTTGACGAAAATTGGTACGCACGGATATTTGAAGAAGTAGAATATTTTTACACTATCCATTTTGCTGTAACTTGCCGCTAGATGGTGCTGCAGAACGCAGAATTCTATTTCATTTAAGCGCTTGCTGTGAAAATACCGGTCAACCAATTTTGATGACAATTGGTACACATGGATATATGAACATGGAGAATATTTTTAAGCTATCCGTTTTACTATAACTTGCCGCAATATGGCGCTGCAGCGCATCAATTTCTATACCATTCAACCAATCGCCATAAAACTTTTGATTCTTACACATTTGAGCACGGAGAATATATTCTAACTATTCATTCAGCTTTTACTCACTACTAGATGGCACTGCAGCGCATTATTACTTTAACTCGCCATTAGATGGCAATGTAGCGCACCAACTTCATGACCGGGCAATTGATCTCTATGAAAATTGATATACACAGATACTTGAACCCGGAGAATATTTTCGTGTTATCCATTTTGCTATAAATAGCTACTTTTGTGCTGCGGCACATCATTACTTTAACTCGCCAATAGATAGAACTGCAACGTATCAACTTCTTACTTTAATTCGTCTTTAGATGGAGCTGCAGCATATAAAGACTGTTCAACTGATCACTATGAAAACTGGTATAGATGGATATTCGAACACGGTGAATATTTTGGCGTTATCCATTTTGCTATAACTTGTCACTAGATGTCACTAACTTCAGGACCGTTCAACTGTTCGCCATGAAAATTAGTAAACATGGATGTTTGAACGAAAAGAATATTTTCGCCACATTCGTTTAGCTATAACTCGCCTTTTGTACCGTTCAACCGTTCAAATTGGTACACACAGATATTTGAGCAAGGAGAATACTTTTACGCTATCTATTTTGCTATGACTTGCCTCTAGATGCCGATGCAGAGCACCAACTTAAAAGCCCGATCACCTTAAAAATTGGTATACATACACATTTGAGCAGAGAGAATAATTTTTTAGTATTCATTCGGCTGTATTCACTACTTGATGGTACTGTAGCCAGGGCCTGATTTCCGAGAGGGCATTCGGGGCAAGCGTACTGGCCCCCAAAAATGGTTCTTTAAGTTTAAAAATTTGTAAATTTTAAAAAAGCTTTCGAAAGAGGGTCCCCTAATGAAGCTTTTGCCCAGGGCCCCCAACTCGGCAAATCTGCCCCTGACTGCAGCACTTTATTATTTTAACTAGCCATTAGATAGCACTTCAGCAATCAAATTCTTCATCGTTCAACTAATCGCTCTCAAAATTGGTATAGATACACATTTGAACACGGATAATATTTTCGCGTTATCCATTTTGCTTTACTCGCCGTTTGATGGAGCAGTAGCGTATTATTACTTTAATTCGCCACTAGATGGCGCTGCAGCGTATATTGACCATTAAACTGTTTGCTATGAAAATTGGTACACATAGATATTTGATCATGAAAATTTTTCGATGGTATCCATTTTGCACAAACTGCGACAGTTGATGTCGCTGCGCCGAATCATCTTCTTCACCGTTCAAACGATCACCATGAAATTCTTTATGCATAATTTTTGAACACAGATAATATTTATGCGATATCAATTTTGCTATATCTATTCATTATGATAAATAGTAATTATATTAAACCGTAATATAAAACAAGAATCCATTCATTCCCGTGCGAAGAACGGGGCATACAGCTAGTTTAATATAAATAAAAGTTTAATAAAATAAAATAATAGTATAGCTCAATAATTACTAACCATTTTATTATTTTTTTTACAGTTCCTTTTCTTGGTTGAAGTTTAAAGCTTATAATTTATTTATTTTGCAGGACACGGACTTTCTGAATTTGACCCGCATTGAAGAATGAATCATTACCTACCGCCGAAAATCCAATAAACAAAAGAAGCAATTGTTACATTCTGTAAATCTTTTATGATTCAATTAATAGCAAAATTACCTTCTATTGGAACATCTCTCATATTATCCAAGGAATTATCATTATTGTCAGCACTGTATCATTTACATTTACAGTGATTTAGTAGATATATTTAGTACATTATAAATTTTCGAACAGAGTAAATACTAATTTAATAATCAAATTCAAAGGCCTGAAATAAAGTAACAAACAATTTTCACTAAATGCATAGATGCGCATCTTTGATTTTTTACTATTTTGAATTTCTTTTTTTGTATGTGTGTGCCTACTTACTTTATACAGTGTCAGGATAGGTGAGACGGGGTTATAGTGGATCAATTTTTAGATTTTAACAATAATTATAAAAATATTTTAAAACCAGAATATGAAACTAACGTTTTTTGTTTTCTGATCTATTGGCTTTCCTAATTAATTTTAGTTCAATTCCGAGAAAAGTTTTTATACTATAAAAACCATTTTTCTTAAGTACTTTTTGCTGACCGAGTGTACCCCATAAACGGGTATACTGGATCAACAAACGGGGTACAGTAGGCCAGCTAACGAGAAACATATTAAAAGGTTTTCTTTCACTCGATAGTGAGTAGTTTAATCTTTTTTATTACCTGACAATATTTAGTATTAAGTTAGATATTAAAATAGATCAAAGTTTAAGAGGTAAATGTTAATTTTATGGATCTAAAATGATCACACACTAAATTTATTAATAAAATTAAAGAAAAAGATTTTAGTTAGATGATATCACTTTGAGTTCTATTAAGTTTACAAAATTTTAATTTTACAGTTATTTTTAAGACATTAAATCAAAAACTGCTATTTTGCACTACGTAATTTTTCTTTCGGCAAATTTTTCACAATATTTTTACTGTCAGCTGTATAAATGTTTGCTTCGTTAAAGATAGCTGTATAACCTTTCTGAATTCTTATTATGTAGAGCACTTCAGATTCATTTTAATTCTTCCCTACAACGTCAGCAACATAGTGTATAAAATTGCACTTTTTTGCCGTAAACCTTCACTAATACGGAATTTACGACGTCGGCATTAAAATCTTCTATCTTCAAATTCCAAATCCTCAAAGTCAGATTCACTAGACGATTCTTTCGTTCTTCTTCAATTGAGCTGTTCTGGTAATTACTTGCAATTTTTTTTCTCTCCTGCTTCATACCATTATGTATTCCATTCTTTTATTCAATCATCTCATTTTGGGTTGTGATTTTCACAGGTGTATCTACAAGAATTTCTGATATTTTTAGGTTGCATTTCAGTTTTTTTTTCGTTTGCACCAGCCTTAAGAAAAGGTTTTTACCGACTCTGGTGTTATTTTTTGTTTTACCTAATTTCTAGAAACTGAATTTTCTGTGGCTCATGTGAAAGTCTTATCTAGAAAAATTTAGATCATTCAAATATAAAATAGTAAGAAACTTAAAGACAATTACTATATAAATAGGGACCTAATGGGTCGCTCACCACAGTACGCCACTTCAGGTGACCTTTAGTACCCCATATTAATGAATGTACTATTTTTCAACTTGAAATTCCAGATGGCTGAAATATTTATTTAAATAATAGAAAAGAAGATAGTTTAGGCTGTATAAACATACCACATAACTCATATTTACTTGACAAATATCGAGTCTAATAACGTGAAGTCTTAACTTACTGCAAATTTCATGCACGTGATCAGAAAACACAAACTGGCTCTTTCTTCCCTCCTCAATCTAAGTGAGAGGCTTAACTTTTTCACAGGATTAAGTTGTTTTATACCTACTTTAAATAATTTTCTCATTTGCAAACTACTCACTGAACACAAATATCTTCAATCATCCACTGTACCCCGCTCTTCCCTAAAATACAGATTATAAAACTGAAACAACAAAGGTTAAATAAGATCAATTGCTAACAGATTAAATTTTAAAAAATAAGGTAACTTTTAAATTTGGAATGGATGTAGTATCTAAGTGTAAACCATCTAAAAGTGAGTTTTTCAGCTATCATTTGGAAAATCACATTATTATTTCAATAATAAACAATCAAGAAAATTTTTCGATCCAAATTAAAACAAGAAAGTGTTGGAAGCATGTTAAAATAATTTTATATCCATAAAAAGATGCACAACACAATAGATGGGTATTGAGATTTATTTAATTGAAGAAATCAGATAGCTACATATCTTAGTGCATTTATTAAATATTTTTTTAAATATGCAATTGCTTGTGATTCACGAAGAATTACTCATATTTCTGTCTGGGTGTGTGCATTTCATTCTATCCAGAACCTAAAATATTCAGAAAATATATTTAATAATAGAATAATGCAATTTCTGTATTTAATATTTAATTATAAGAAAAAAGTATAAAAAATATAAAACAATTTTGATACAAAGTCAATTGCATAAAATTTCAATGCTTAACAAAATGTTGAACAATTTAATTATAATTATCAGTTTTCGAGTACATTCTTACAATTACACTTATACCAATATTTTTGATTTCTTAATAATTTCTGTTCTGAGATTCTGTATAAAGTCATTTTTTCACTTTATAATTAATTTATGAAGCTTTTAGAATTCATTACAGAACTAATAGTGACTTAAGTCGTACTTTCTTTAAAACAAAGGGGGTGGGAATATTTCCTAATATTATATCCTTCCAATTAAAAAAGTAAGTTTGTCGTATTCGTGAAATCAAAGTAAATCTTTTTTTTTAATAAGGGTCAAGGCTGTTGGAAAGCGAAGCAAACAAATAAAAGAATTAGAAACAGCATGTTATTACATTTTCTCAAAATTGCTTTTCTTTTTGTTTTTAAATACTCATTACTTAAGTACACATTACTATTACTTTAAATAAACATTACTTGGAAAAAGTCATCGTACTTACATCCTAAGAGATTTCATTATTTTTTATGTCAAATAATGAATACATGAATACCTACCGCATGAATGGCTATCTATTCTCGGTATGAAGGAATTCTCTGAAAAAAAAAGAAAAGGATCATCTATTTAAGAATGTACATTTCTTTTAAAATAGTTCTTCATTATAAATCAAGACGATCACTCAAAAACATGTAACTTCCAAAAAATTGCAATAAAGCAATATGCTCAAGAGGGATTTTTTTTAAATTTACTAATTGCCGAATCAGAAAAAAGCTTAATCTTATTCTTTTGTGTTTAGCATTTTGCGCTCCAAGCCCACGTGTCAATCACCACACACACATACACACATTCAGAAAAGAAGAAAAAAATCTGAAGTGACTCCACTCGAATTTACGAACACTTACAAAAGATCATTACCAAGCATTTAAATAAATTTTAATCGATGAATAATTAGAACATATATACCAAAGTGAAGCTCAATCGAATACACCATTTAAACGCTTGCGCACTTTCAAGAATTTCTTCCCATATGCCATAATGTATAAGAAATCTTTGTCGTAGCCCTATAGAAAAACTATAAGTCCAATACACATTAAAATCCATACCTGTCTTGCGACGGTGGTTTATAACATATATATCCAATTTGAGCTCAATTGAATGCCCGGTTTAGGAGTTATCGTGTTCACTCACATACCCACAAACACACACACACACACACACACACACACACACACACGTCTCGTAAAAATAGCATAAATGAATTCAGAAGGCCTCAAAACATGTAAATACATCAAAATCTCGAAGTCGAATTTTTTCAAGATTAGAATACTTTCCTCACATATCATTACCATTTTTTAAATTTTGTTTTGTTGATAACGACGTGCGATCCTTCAGAACTACTAAATTTTATCAACACCACCTGTATTTGATGGACGAATCAACATTATCGCTAACGTCTTTTGGATATATACTGTTTTGTTACACAGTCTCAATATTCTGTACAGTAAGAAGATGTCTCGGTCTTGCCGAAATTTTTCGTCCTAGTGTGAGTCTATCGGATTTTTTCCCAGGGACAATGCTGGCAATATTATACATGCATTATTTTTAAGCTTCAAGAATGTTCGTCACGAGACCAGCTGTATGAGCTCAGACGCTATAGTTCATTAAAAGGCATTAATCTCAAAGGTTCATTAATCTCCAACGGCTACTAAATGCGGTACGATATGAAGTCTCAATATCATAAAATTTGGACCGCCAATTGCCTTTCCAAATGATATGAAATAACCTATGACCGCCAACGCATATAGTGTACGCGCACATATCATCAGTCCTCCCAGTCTGTAACGAAAAGTTTGGTATGTTTTCGGGGTCCTTTTATTTCCATACTGAAACACGCTGGGTGTCACTCTGCAGACTGAATAAGAATGTGTCAACCAACAGCAATTGACTTCAATCACGTTCTACCAATCTTGATGACTTCAATCCACCTTCTTCTGGCAGTGATGATCAACGAAATGCGCCACACGACCTTTATGCTACAAGCATGGTGATTTTATTGTGCTGGTTCTGTTTGTTAAATCAAAGCTACACTGGAGCTATTTGCCTAAGAGGGATTCCTTGGACGAAGGACTTTTTTACGATGTTCTAACATTGTTCACCTTACATCAAGAGAAAACCATAGACTTATATATTGACAGTCGTGCGGTAGGCCAGAAAACTGGACCTTCATATTTCCGTCATGTGCCAATGTTCAGAGTCTTATCCACTCGACTATTGGTCCACACAACAAGCAAGGTGAATACGCGAAAGGCTAATTCTGGAAATTGGAAAAGTCATAGTACGAAAAAGTGTTTTTTTACATACGGAGCCTATGGCCAAGTCTATGGCATCCACAACCTTAAAATAACATTTGCTGTGACTGAACCAATGTCCGCTGACATTTCTTTATGTTTGCTGTATTCAAGTCGTCTAACCATGAATTTTTGGTAAAGCGCGTTGATAGGACATTTTTAAGGCATTTGTAGTTGCACTAGTCTTGTAAACTAGTAAAATTTACTGTAGCACTAGTAAAATTTTTATAGACGAGTTAATAAAATGAAACAGATTTTATGCCATTAAATAGCCATGCAGACTGACTTTTATTGACAGTCATTTTGAGTATTTACCGGTAGCTACATACCATAACAAACATAACTCCCTGTTGGATGTTATATCGATGATGTCGAAAAAAGGATGAATCTCAACGTTTAACTCTGGAGTTACGTGATTACGCTCCCGCTATGTGAAAGTTTACTAACTATGACGCCGCAAATACGTAGCGCGGTTATCGTCTGAAATGGCGAGTACATTGATTTCGTCGGTATTTGTACTAGCACAGCCGTTAGACGGAGATTTTTTCTTTATTTCTTTTTCCGAGTAGATTGGAACTTTTATTAGTCCGCTTACACTCATTTTAATAATGAATTTCGGCAAGAGTATGTTGAATAACTATATGCAACATTTCAAACATTTCCTAAGAGAAACATTAACATTAAAACGTCGTCCTTGTTTATTTTAAGGACAGATTTATACACGAAAAAAATGGTCTAAAATAAATGCGTTTGCTTCCCTTAATTTTGTACAGCCTCTCAAAAAAGTGTTCGAGCATAAGCAAAAATTTTTGTTTTAGCTTTGAGAATAATTATAGTTTTCGAAAAGCACACAACTCTACAGAAGTTAAAATTATGCATAGTCTAATTCTTTTTCTACGATAAGTAATTTTCATTATAGGAAACTAATGTAGGAAGTTGAACTCTTTCTCGAATACATTTTTGAGAAGGCGCACAGCCAGTAAATTGCAGGTGATTCAAAAAGTAAAGTTTCAAGAGATCTTACAGGTGTATGCGTATTGGCAGAGTGAATGGAATTCAATGTCTAGGTACATCAGACGATCACAACAGTCAAACACTCGATGTCAAACAGTCAAACACTCGATGTTCACTCGATGTCAAGTAGTTGACTACAGAGACGGAGTGTATTGGAATAACCTTTCTTCAGTACGAATCTAGCACCCAGTGATTTTAGCAGTTGAAGAAGCAGCTGGCAGAACGACCAGAATCGTGATTTTCTCAACACCAGTTTCCAAATATTGATATACTGATGATACAAATGTTTTGATGCCCATGAAGGCAAAGTTGAAAAATAACTTATGCCAAATGCCTTGGCATGTTTGTTTATCTCTTGGATTTCGTGAATAAATTTTTCAGTTAAAAACGTGTTACCTTACTTTTTGAACTAACCATATCTAAAATAGAATATCTAACAGGCTACAAAAATATACCAACCCTCGGGTCTGGATCAGGCATGCATACTGCCACTTCCATCAATGCCATGAGAGTCAAGATGGTTACGTACAAAACTTTCCCTAGAATCATTGTCATCTCACGATTGTTTACGACTTTCTGAAGACCGTCATTTTATAGACAAATGAGAAAAAAGGAATCTTCGTTAAAATTATGTTGTCTCATCCAAAGAAAAGGTATTTTTAAACCAGAACTGATTAGAGACTAATATTTTGCGTATTTACTATCGCATAATTGGCTATGAGATTTTTAACTATTGCCGCGTAGTAATATTTTTTCTGTGTTTCGCGGTTTTGCAATATTACAATTCATTTTCTGCCGATGTCAGCTATGATAAAACAGGAAATAAAATAATTCCAGAGATGTAAGAAACATATATCTTTTTTTCTGCTTTAAATAGACAAATCTTTATATATATTAAATGAGAAATTGTCTTTGCAGATGATATTTTATTTAATTACTTTTAATAAGAACACGTTAAAATATTATACCAGACTGAATATGTATATTACTCGCATATCAATAAGGAAAGTACAGAATTCTTCTTTTTTCGTGTGTTTGTATGAATCTATCACTCTCATTTCGATAAATATAGACTCCCTAACCACCACCCCTTGGCTACCCAAATGACTAAAGTTATAGTTACGGCAAACAATCGCTACTGTTAAATTTTTTCATGGTACCAGACATAGAAAATTGCATCAACATAAAGATTGGGAATTAAAACTATTTTTTTTCTTTCTTTAAATCAAAATTGTGCATTTCCTGAGAATGATCCTTAAATAATTAATTCAAGTGAACATTTTTAATATGTTCTTACTATACTAATTAATGTTTTTCAACTTTTTTTCAACTTTAATGATAATGAATAATTGTGGTCTTTAAACGTTGGGTGAGATATACTATACCTACTTATTGGACATTGAACATATATTGTACACCATGCAGGTTTCAATTAAATGTAATTCTTAAATCTCAAATGAAAATGATATGTTACAATGATTTTTGTTATAAAACACTGAAGTTTTCAAGTATGAGTTAATATTTTAATATATTAAAATGACTTTGCGTTAAAATTCAAAAAAATTCATACACAAGTTTAACTACACTAACTTACAAAAATTATCACAATATACAATCCACCGTTTTTTGTTTTACTAATCATTGAAAAAGTTTGATATGACTGCATCCAAAAAATTGTTTTTAGAAATTATTTTGTTATGTCTGTCATATCGCATTAGCGCCAACACCACTGTATTTCTTAATATTACTTTAAGTATAATCATTATTAAAAATGCTGGGAGTTTTAAGACAGTAAATCAACATGTTTCAATATTTTACTTACAATCATATCATTACAATAATATTTCCATGTGAAGCGATTCAATAAATACTTCATCTGTCTAATATATTTATAGATATCAGCATTCAGTAATTAGGTGAACTGCAATAAAAACTGAAGGATCAGTTTTACGAAGATTGCAATTTAAAGTGGAAGGTTTCAATTATTTTTCTGTTTTAAAAATTATTCGACACATTTTTTTTTCTTTTTTCGAAAAAAGTTGAATTTAAACGTCATCAAGTGATTTATAAAAAGAAATACTTACTAATAAATTTGCGGGCCACGGTCCGGCCAGCCGTAGTTTGAATAAGACCAGCCGACTACTGTCCGAGGATTTTTTTATAATGGTGATAAGAAAAGAAAATAATGCATTAGTGAGTAATATTTGTAATGGCTAATTTTACGGTAACTATCTAATCTTTTTAAGACAGTCATTATTATTATAATTTACACCTCCTAATGCCTTCTCCTCAATAAATGACGAAAATGATTTTTTACCAATATTATTGAACAATATCTTCTTCACACTAAAATAGTCCCCCCCCCCTCCCTGAAAATAAAATACATCCTTTGCGAAAATTTTTCAAGCGGCTCCTTGAAGAAAAAGTTTGGACAAATCTGCTGCTAAAGAATCGATAAAATGTACATTCTGTTCTGAACTTCATATTTCAAATTTTACTTGATGACTATTATTCATAAATATTTAACTTTCTAATGTCCAAATTCATAATACGTCACTAAATTCTCACACACCTATGACACTTATGGAAAAAATACGACCAGAAAAAGAAACAAATATATATTGAAAAAGCTTCTTATTTTGCTTTCTTTTGTTTCATATTATAAAGATGGTACTCAAAAAATACGCTTTCTTTGAAAATATAATATGTTCTACAATAAATATGCACAGCTAAATGTTGAAAATATCAGTGTAAACCTTTCTATCGCGTCTTGGGTCCGGGTTCGATTCTTGCTTGGGCATGGATGTTAACTTGTCCGTCTCTTCATCGGGGTAATTCTGGCCGCTCGTTGGGTGTCCCAAGACTAAAATAGCCGGCGTTTCGGGCCTTAGTAGTGGCGAATGCTGGATAAGCAAGTGCCCACCTATAGAAAAAAAAAGTTTACACTTAAACCTACAATTTTTACCTTTTGGAAATCAACCATGTAAGGAAAGAATTCTAATTATGAACAAATTTGAATTTAAGATTTGATGTATTTACGTTTGTTTTGAGGACTTCTGGATTTGTTTATTCTTTTTTAAACGGTAATATATGTATGTGAGTTACCAGGATAGCTGCTAAATGGTGTAGTCGATTGAGCTCAATGTTTGTGTGATAACAGAAACGCTACGCTAGGGCGATCTGCCAAGGATTGGGGGTGCCTTGGCAGAAGGATTTTCAAAAGGGTCTTAACGCGTTTTCACGTTACATCTGCAGAAAACCTACCAAAACTCCAGACGTTAGATCGACAGCCGCGCGATGGGACCCGAACCCGACACCTTCACACTTCCTTCATGTCTGCCATTTCAGCTATATATTCACTGTGTTATGGTCAGGATCGATTGAGTTCAAATTCGGTATGTATATTATAGTCCACCGTCGCACGAACAGCGTTGATTTTGGCGTAAATAGGACGTACAGATTTTTTTACAGGGCTGCAAATATGAATTCATATACATTACTGCCTATAGAGAGAAGTATTTAAAATTGCGTTGGCGTCTAACTGATATATTCAATCGAGAAGAAATTACTATGCATATTAACGGTTACGGTCATATGACCTGCGTAAAGTTTAGAGTATGCACAGCTAATAGTTTGTCTACAGGGTTGCAAAATATAATTCTTACACATAATGACCTATCGATGGAAATAATTTAAAGTGTGCTAATGTCTAATTGGTGCATTAAAAGTCAGAGTCATTTTAAATATTTTGGTGTAAGACAACATTCATTAAACATTTAATGAAAGTTAGTAAGTTTGTAAGGGGAAAAAACAAACTTAAATCCATTTGAATAATTGGAGTTCTCTTCTTCATTAACTACATTCATTATAGAATCTAGCATCAAACGTATCCCTGTAAAAAATGCTCCAACATAAATTCATACAGCTCTCAAAATAGAATGTCGCAATTTTTCTTTTCAAGCAGGAAAACATCAATTTTGTAAGTGAAAAAGCGAAAAGTTACTTCAGCTCAGAGGACAAATTAATTATGTTTTTATTTTCTTTTAGATACAAAATCATCTCAAGAACATTAAGGTAAGGAGATTTCAAGTTTATTAATTTTGAGAATTAAAGGGTTAGTAGCAAAAGAGGAGACTGTTCATGTCACGGGAGTTTATAGTTACTATCTTTCAGTACTATAAAAAAACACAGACAAAAATCTCTATACTATCTTTCAGTAGAAAAAAAAATCTTTTTAATTTGCAGAGCTGCCAACTCTCCCGCTTTTTTCGGGAGATTTCTCACCACAATTTTTAAACAGTTTTATCTTATAAATAAAAATGAAATTCTGTTTGTTTGTTTGTTTGTTTGTTTATTTGTTGATTTGAGTTGTATACAAATCCACAAAAATGGACCTATCAGCCTGAAATTTTGCACAGATATGTAAAATAATATAGAATAAATGATAGTCCACTTTAAAACTTTGAAAGTCCACCCGTTCCCGGAATTTAAGAGATTTTTTATGTTCTCCACGCAAAAAGTTTCCGTAATTGTAACCCCTGTAGTGAAAAAAGTGTGAAATAAGGATCGTGGTTGCCATGTGTGGCGATTTTGCCGAATAAGATGTTTTAAATTCTCAAAAATAAAAGAATAATAATGATTTTTTTTTGTTAGTTTATATTCGTAAGGTTATATTTTTTTTAATTATAATATCGTGTGCATGGGAAATCGGAGCAGGAATGAAATGTTTTATACGCAAAACAATAAGAATTGAAGATTTCCGAGGCTACTATGTTAAAATTTTTTAGTTTGGCGAAAAAATAAAATGGCTCAAATGCCGAGAAAGTGAGTTCTAGCGGTTTGCACAGTTTCCGGCTTGGCGAATTTACTGAGAGCTTAAGGAAACGGATTTTTGAAAACAAGTACAAAGGTTTTATTAGAATACAGCGTTAAATTTTAATGATCCCTGCGAAAATAATGCAGTTATTAAGGGATTTCAAGCGATCTATCTTCAGCATTCTCGCGATTTTGAGGAGGATTCTAACGCTTGGCGCTATTTATCGTAATTTAATCGTCTGCTATTTGGGTTATGAATACACCTGCGTATAAGTTTTTGAAATTTTCATTCAGTTGGAATTGTGCATTTTTCAGAGCAGCTTTTCTGCATCTAATGTATTACATCCAGAAAAAAGGATGTTAGAAATATCAATTTTAATTTTGTTTAATCACACTCATGAATAATGATACACTTTCCAACTTAATGAAAGAAGGAACGAAAATAGGGAAGACCCATGGATTATAACTCTTTTTATATATAGCACTTTAGTGCGTATTTAAAAATCTGAAAGTGTGTCAGATTTTCTATGATTCTAGCGCTTGGCGCAATTTAATGAGAGGGTATTTTTAAAAACAAGCGTAGGTTATCTTATAAATAAAAATGAAATTCTGTTTGTCAATTTGTTGATTTGGGTAGTATACAATTCCACAAAAATGGACCTGTCAGCCTGAAATTTTACACAGATATGTAAAATAATATAGAATAAATGATAGTCCACTTTAAAACTTTGAAACTCCACTTAAAAACGTTTTCCTCCTGAAGGGTTCCCTTAATTTCCGTTCCCGGAATTTAAGAGATTTTTTATGTTCTCCAAGCAGAAAGCTTTACGTAATATTAACCCCTGTAGTGAAAAAAGTGTGTGAAATAAGCATCTTGGTTGCCATGTGTGGCGATTTTGCCGAATAAAATGTTTTAAATTCTTAAAGTAAAAATAAAAGAATAATAATGATTTTTTTAGTTTATTTTTTTAGGTTATTTTTTTTAATTATAATATCGTGTGCGCATAAGAAATGAGAGCAGGAATGAAATGTTTTATACGCAAAACAATGAGGATCGAAGATATCCGAGACTAATATGTAATTTTTTTTAGTTTGGCGAAAAATAAAATGGCTGATAGGCCGATTTTTAGAGTGTGAGTTCTAGCGGTTTGCACAGTTTTAGGCTTTTTGGCTCAATTTACTGAGAGCTTAAGGAAATAGCATTTTTGAAAACAAGTGTATACGTTTTCTTAGAATACAGCATTAAATTTTAACTATCCGTGCAGAAATAATGCAGTTATTAGGGCATTTCAAGCGATGTAGCTTCAGAATTCTCTCCAATTGAGTACATTGATTTAACTTGGGGGAAATCCGCCAAATTTCAGAAAATTGAAATCTTCGCATTTAGTACATCGAGGTAACGATGAATAAAACATGTTATAGTTGATAATTTAAAAAATGCGGCTGTATTAAGGGATTCCACTTTTCAAATAAATGCCTGGCGGTCGAACCATTTCCCATTTTGATTGCTGCTAAGTCAATGCTTCGAATGATTCCCTGAAAAAACTCTTGCAAAATGGCGTATGCTGGCACTTTGGCGAGGCTTAGATTTGAAACTGGATTTTACTTGAGACTGGTATATACATATAATAAGACTGGTTATAGATAAAAATGAATGTTGGTATGTGTGTAGGAGGTTGAAAAACTCCAGCACCGTTTCACCGATGACCATGAAATTTGGTTCACCTAAGTCTTTTA
>JAWZYV010016531.1:0-41173 GCA_038373885.1 Cheiracanthium punctorium | reverse complement strand
GTTACAATAATTTGAATTTTACAAATAATGATAATAATATTTTGAGCATATATCAGGGCCAAACACTAATTTTTACCAATATTGGAAATAGTTTTTATTCTCAAAGTATTCACATATTATGTAAATTTTGTTATTTAAAAGTAATTACTTAATAATATTGGAAATATTTCTAATATACACCCAATATTATTGATACATTTCAAATGTTTTAAGATTCAATAGTATTAAGATTGGTAAAATTTGCTTAGAAACGGGCAAAATATTAAATTTCTAATATTGGATTTTATTTTCAATTAATTCACAAGATCGGGTAAATGTTGATGCTGTACAAAAAATAACTTTTAATATGTGACATATTTAAACAACAATAATAATAATCCATACTGTTATCAGATACATTCTTATATATAGATAGATATATAAAATAAATTATTTTAATTTCCCTAAAATAGTTAATAGTCAGAAGCAAGGCATATTTAAGGAATAAATCCAGGGCCGTACCCAGAAAAAAAAAATTGGCGAGGGTCCAAACGGTAGAAAAGGCAGAATTTTTCACAAAATGAGGTCATTATTATTATTTTATTAACAAAAATCGATTTTTTTGAGGGGGGAGGGGTCCGGGCCCCCTGGATACGGCCTTGAATAATCACCCTATAAAAAGTGACGGTCACTCTTAAAAATAGTCAAAGCTCACTCTTGATTAGAGCAGTCCACTCTTTAAGGGATGGCGTGCTGTCACCCTTTCCTAGAGTGAGGCACTCTTTCCCGGAGTGCGCTTTTGAATTCTCACTCCTAGTCCAGAGTCAGAAATGTCACTCTTCGGAATAGTGATTTCTCACTCTATGGAGGTTGGCTGATTTTTGTCACGAAGGTAGGGTGATATATCACTCCTCAGCACTGGTTTTTCACTCTTGATTATTAAGAGAGTAGGGATACCTGAAACAGTAGGTGTATGCGACCCCTCCACAAACTTTGCAGGACCGTAAAAGACACATTAGGAACGTTGTACCAACGTATCACGCTCTATGCTCCAACGTGACATTTGAACGAGGATACAAATGTGCATTGCCTCGATGACTCCGACATAAGTCATTACATAAGAAGTTAGAACGACATAAGAAGTTAGAACATCTCAAATAAAGGCATGGCATTGTTATAAGTAGTTATTTTATTTCTTTCTCGTTTCGTTTTGTCACTCTCTTAAAAATTTAGAGTGACATTGTCACTCTTACAAAAAGTCACCGGCAAATGATCCCAGATAGAGTGAGATAAGAGTGAGAAAACTGCATTATGACTCTTCATCGATAGGATTCTGTCACCCTAACTGCAAGAGTGAGACAATGTCACTCTTAGAGTAAGGGTGAAGGCGCTATCTGCTCACTCTAGCGAGAGAGTCACCACCTTTCCCATGATGCGTTCACTTCAGCAGGAGTGAGTGCGTTGCTTCCACTCTCAAACGACGCCATATTGGAATTGGACTGCAGTTGCGAAGTACCAACTGCATACAAGTAATGGAATACTTTTAGCTAACACAAGTAAGTAAAACCTTATAACTTTTCAATTATTGTAAATGTTATTTAAAATTTGGTAATTCACAACATATAAGATACATTGATTCAGTGTCGGATCCATTAGGACTCCAGCTCTTCCGACAGACATTGCTTTGGTTAGGGTTAACATTTTGCTTTACTATACATTTTGTTTTTAAGACTTAAACAAGCCTGCTTCTTTTAATTTTATACCCTTCCGAGAAATTGATCTTTGGATCCGTCTCTATACTTGATCGTAGTATTTATTTATGCTTATATAGCTGAAATCTTGCATTCGTTTTTTGTTTCTGTATATAATATGTTTTGATGCGTGTTTGTAAATCGGTGGTGCAGTCAGGATTTTATTTCGGGGGTGGAGAGGGCTCTAACCTGTGTATCAAATTGTAAGCAAGCTGTTTCAACTGTAGCCTCAGTATCAAATTTTAAACTAAGTAAAGGGTCAGATTTTTAGGACGGATACGCGCCTGTTGCAAATAGTATAAACAAAATTTTAAATCAAAAGCAGAAAATAATGATCAATTATATATTGTATGCAATTTATATTGAAATAAATTATAAACGTGGGAAAAAATATTTTGTGATTAAATTTCAATATGTCTATGTGCATCATTTTATCTTATTGCACATTCTAGCACAGATTCACGCTTAGAATATACATATATACGTTGTTAGATCAAAATAACCGCTCTGTTGTTGTGGTGTAATATTTCCCTCTCCACTTTTTACACATACACAAACCTCTCTCTCATATGGTAAAGTGGATAATTTACGATCGAACACCCCAGATGGCCTCAGGAAAGTCCACTTTTAAATCAGGGAAACCAGCTGAAAGTAGCAGGTGATTCAGAATGTGTGAGCTTTCATTAGTAGTACGAAAAACACAAGGGATACTTGTGCTGGTAAACTGATTCAACGCGGAAAAAAAGTTATTGTTTTTGGTGTTAAATGCGAGATATTTGGAATTGAAAAGTTTGTATACTGTTTAAGGATAATTCAATAGTATAGTAACGGATAAGTTTAATATTACTGGTAATAAAGGTAAGTGTTACAATATTAAATTTAGTAATACAGTATTAATTTTATAGCCTTGCAGATTTTGGTATGGCAGATTTTATGTCTTCTGTTGTGTATCAATATTGGTAAATAAAATTCTCAAATTGGTAAAACTTACCTTTTAGCCTAGATACCAATTCAAAATAATGCTAATTTTTTTCTATTGAATTTAATTAACATATGAAATATATCCACAATATTGTCTATATACTGGAAATGTTTCTGAAGTAATTCCATTACTGATAAAGTTTTTAATAGTAGCAAGTTAGTAGTTAGCCCAAATATCTTTACAATGTTTTCACAATATTAAGTAAAAATTCGAAATATTTATAATGTATTCTTAATATTGACAAGTAATTTTTAAAAATATTTTTATACCATTTTATTATTTTTCTAATGCTAATATACTCAATCCTTCACATTGTTATTATATTGGAAATAAAAACTAATATTGGTAAAAATTAGCAACATTTATCCATTATATTGTCCATGTTAATGAATTAAATTAAATATATTTAAAATGTATCCACACAGTATTGTGTGTATATTATAAATTTCCCTCATATTGTACTAACAAATATTTTTAATGTGTCAGCATCTTAATATCACAGTAATGGTGAATTAAGACTGTTTATCTACTGTACATTATTTCAAAATTTAAAATCTGATAAATAATTTTAGGTGCATTTATGTACAAATTGCTGAAAAATATATTTTAATAATTAAGTCAAATACTACTGAAAATCCTGTGATGATAAGACCATGATTATCACAGGAGCAAGGAGGGCACATGCCCCAGACACCCCATTTTAAGGGGTCCTTAAATTTTTTCAGAATATGAATTTAGTTTATTAAATTTTCATTCTAAGATACTAAATGCCTGTTTTTTTTTTCTAAAAGTTGGATGTGTGTGTGGCAAAATAGATCCCAAATGGATGAGCAGATTTTAATGTAGTTTGTTTTATTTTAAAGATGGTATAATCAGAACGGTTCTTCATTGTATTTGATAATATTCACTTCATCTATTCCCCTTAAATAAAGCTTACTTTACACTTGTTCAGTCTAAGACAATTCAAATAATATTGTTGACATTCAATTAATTTTGATTGCTGAATTATTTCTGTAATGTTATGGAAAAAGCCTTGCTTTGAGTTGCATTTTTTTAAGACTTCATTTTTAATAAAGGTTATTTCACATATTGCATAGGAAATGTTCATAAACTTAAAATTTATCTAGCATATTTCATTTTAAATTCATTTAATCAGAACATATCTTTGCAGATTGAAAAAACATACTTAAGTTTGGGGGGGGTGGAGTGAGTTTGGCTTAGGGACGTATCTAAACCTTAAAAATTTCAAGCTGAACTTTCAAAATTACCCACGAATATGTAATTTTCTCCATTTCTTATGTTTACTTATTTCGAGGGTGGCTGAAGCCCCACCAGTCACCCTCTGGCAAAGGACGTACCCAGGAAGGGGGGTGGGGGTCTGTAACACCTCCGAAATTTCAGTTTTTATTAACAAAGCAATAATGGTGAAGTCTTTTTGTGAAAATTTCTGCCTTTTTCATCGTTTGGACCTCCTCCGAAATTTTTGGACCCTCCCAGAATTTTTTTTGGGGTATGTCCCTGCCCCTGCTCTCCTCTCCTAGGGGGGGGAGCAAGTTCCCTACCTTGAGCCCCCCCTTATGGGTGCCCATATCATTAATGTTATATTTTTCAAGTATTTAATATTATTCTGTGGTTTTCTGAACTTGCAGGTAGCAGAACAGATTTCATTATTTATTGACATTGTTGAGAAAGCAGACAGCATGGATTTCAGAGTTTGGGTCTTCTACTGGGTATCATTAAGGGTAAATAAATTTATGATATTGGTAAAATTTACTTAAAAATTCAAAATAATTTTAATCCTTTTTCTACTGAATTTAAATGAAATGTATCTGCAATATTGCCTATATTTTGGAAGTAGTTCTGAAGTAGTTCCATTACCAATAAACTTTCAAATAGCACCTCACAGGATTGTAAAACATTGAAAACCCAAACCAGTATTTTTACATAGCAGCAAGTTAATATTTAGCCCAAATGTATTTAAAATGTATCCACAATATTAGGTAAACATTGGTAATATTTCTAATGTATTCCTAATATTGACAAGTAATTAATTTTATAGTATTTTTATTTTTTCATGTTCATATACTTAATTATTCAATATTATCATTAAATTGGAAATAAATACTAATGTAAATTGTAGCAAATTAATATTTACCCATTATATTGTCAATCTTAATGAATTTAAATTAAATTTATTTAAAATGTATCCACAATATTGGGTGTATATTTCAAATATTCCTCATATATATTGCACAAGTATATATTTTTGATATGTTAGCATCTTAATATATTATTACTTGCGAATTATCACTGTTTATCTGTTACACATTATTTTTGCATTTAAAATCTGAAATAATTTTAAATGCATTCATATACAAATTTCTGAAAAATATATCTTAATAAATAAGTCAAATATTACTGAAAAATATATCTTAATAAATAAGTCAAATATTACTGAAAAGTTTAATGTAATATGATTGTTCCCTGATTATCAGGGGCAAGCGGGTAAATACTGTGGAAAATACAGAAGGGGGCCCCCATTTAGACCCATACTTCTGACTCAAGCGACTTTATGTCGTAATTGCTGCCTGGATTTGAGATTGGGGGGGGGGGGGACTGAAGCCCTATAGCCACTCATCCCATTACCCCTCGATCTACCACCGAATCATTTGTTCTTGTGATAATGTTTAAATGTAAATTTTAACTGAAGACTCCTACCTTGGGTGGTCATTAGTTAAATATATATAAATTGATAATAAATGAATATTCATATAAATTGGTTGCTTTAGAAAACGAAACTTTTAGAATGTTTTTTATGTACTGAATACTCATTTTCTTGAAATATAGGAGAGTTAATAACAGCGATGACTGGGTGATTTTTCAAGAACCTTTGATAAGGGTGAATACTACTTTGGATGTCTTTAGATATAAGTATGTATTTATTTTTAATTATTTACTGTTTCAGTGTATTTTTAAATTTGGGAGTTAATTTTATATTCATATCATATGTTATAAATGTTCCTTATACATATAAATAAATGTTCCTTATATACACATGTGTGAATTTTATATTATTATTATTATTTGCATTGCAAAGCATCCCATTTTAGAAGAATGTATATCTTAAGCACTGAATCAGATGGGTAGTAGATTTCTCACAAAAATTGTGTTTCATTAAGTGTCTCACTGAGTAGAAACAAAATGTTTCAATCAAGTTATTATTTTTTTTTTACAAGAAATAATGCAATTTCTGAACAGGTTTTAAAAGAATTCAACTATGTCAGAAATTTGAAAATTCAGAATTTCTCTTCACAAGCTGTATTTATGGCAATACAAATGGTTAATTTATAGAAGTGAAATACTCAAAAGATTTATAACATATTGTATTGTCCAAAATAGAGGGAGAATTAGCCATCAGATACAGTTTCCACTTTCGTGAATTTCTCCCTAAAAATGGGATAAGACCTGCAGTTTTGTTGTTCTATAAAAGTTCATCATGCTGTCTATGAAGAAGCATTCTGAATTATACCGAGTTTTTGAGAAGCCTGTCTTTAAAGCTTGCAGAGCCAAGTGATGAATAAAATATGTTACAAGAAAAACTGATTGATTTTGGCTGTTTATCACTTTATTATCTTTTTATTTTCTAGTACTCTGAACTGGTCCTGTGGAAAACCATTGAATTTTTGTCAGTGGCATGCTGTAAAAGAGAAGAAACTATTGGCATTATAAGTGGTATTCATATTTTTGTTTTATTTGTTTATTTATTCTTTAAATGTTCTTAATTACTAGTTCAAAGTCTGCATACTTTTGATCTCTGCGGTCTAATTTTTTCAAAGCTTGTATCGCATAATTTCATAATTGTCAATAACTTTTTTTTTTTTTTTTTTTTTTGAGATGTTTACTTTTTTGTTTAGTTTATTTTTTTCTTATTTTCCAAATTGATTTATATGTTTTTTTTTTAGTTTTTTTTCCCTAAAGTGATGTTACTTTGGGGCAGTTAGTGACTATGTATTAAATTTTATAAATTTCATGTAAATTGAGAAAGTTATTAGGGCTGTTCTTAAAATAAAAAAAAGTATAACTTTTGGTAAAGTTACATCAATCAGTAAAACAATAAATATTTATACAGTAAAATTCAATGTGGTATTCTTTATTAAAGCATTTGACCCAGGCAACTCTTTAGTATATCATTTAATGTTATGCTATATTCTGTCATTTATTTAATCTCTATTATATGTAAATTTTTTATGTCAAGTTGCATATTTGACACCAAGTTAATAAATTGCTTGCAAAATCAAGTCTTATTTGCAACATTTTATGAAGTAACAATGAAATAAAGTATAAAAATCAATTTTTAGTCCCTTCAGATTAATTTTTTTACTCTGCACCCTCACTACCTTTTAAAAATATGTTGTAAGTAAAACCTTGAAACTCCTGTAACTTTTATTATTATTATTATTATTTATTATTATTATTAATGTTGTCACTGCTGTTGTTGTTTAAAATGTAAACTGTAAAATGCTACTTTCAGAGACGAGATTTAAGAATTTAGTTTAATATTCAGACCTTTTTCAATGTTTATAAAGAATTCAGTTTTTTCATTTTTTTCAAAAATTTTCTGATTTTTCAGTAAGGCAAAATTGTATATAAGTAAGATAGATTTAGTATCAATAAAAATTAAAATATTTATTGCTCTTGAAATTCATAAGTATAATTGCTCAAAAGTTGTTTGGACATTCTTTCAGACTTTTTTTCCTTTTTTGTTAATCTCATATCTGTACTTTGGTACAAACCAAATCGAAAACTAGCCTACCAGTTTTGACACCATATTACATGTACCACCATTAGTGGTAAAAACAGATGAAATATATTATTTTTTAATTTTACTAATACAATATGTAAATGTAAACTTTACTTCCTTAGTAAATTCAGATTTTTTAAGCCTGCAGTATTAACAAAGTGCAATAACCTTGTCAGTGTTCACATGTTGTCATATGTATATTTGAATATTACTCAAAAATATCTTTAGTCTAGTTTTTAACTGACTTCAAGAAGATCTAGGTTATTAATTGGGGTCAGTACTCAGAGGTGTAGCAAGAATTTTCAGTGCCCGAGAACAAATTTGCATCACTTCCTGTTTACCAAAATGCGCTGGAAAAAGTTTTATATACAAATTGGTGCCTTTTGGATCCTATGCCCTGGGACAAATGTCCCCCTCTAGCTACACTTCTGAGCATTGAATCCTTGTAATTTACCAGACTGGATATGAAAAGTATTTTCAAACTTCCGTTTAATTATTTATTTCTTTTGTTTATCTTCCACATATAGATGTGATCTTTGCTAAGAATGTTGTTATTTGATGATATTTTACTTGCTGTGCATGAAAAGTTTTTATTGCAAAGTTATCACTTAATTTTTTACTCAATTTTTGATGTACCTAAAATATATTACAAGTCCTGAATATTTTCTATTTTTTAATTGATTGTAATAATTTGCAAATTTAACTCACCGATAGTAAGTAATGTGTTTAATATTTATTTTGTCACTATTAGTTTGATGTTTGTTATTACGCACAGGTTACTGTGATTCAGGGATAATTTTATTCCAAATTGCTTTGATATGGGATTTTCGCTTCAATACTGTCCCCAATTATTCTTTTTTGTGTTACCTCAGAGGATTTACCTCACAAAATAAAATTTTGTGAAGTAAATCCTACAATGTGTTCCTTACTTTTAATAAAGTATTTTGTGCTCTCAATCACTTTGCATATCAGTATATTCTAATATTAATAGAACATAGAGAACAGATTATTTCATAAAACAGTACAAGCATTTCTTATCTGTAAAATTAAAGTTTTTTTTCTTTTATTTTTTGCAGGTAAAAAAATAGATATTTTTTTTTTTTTTGAGCTGCTATATTTAGGTTTTATTGCAGTTTTTTTTCCATTTGCTTTTATGTTCAGTGGCAAAATTAAAATGTAAAAGGCAGCTTAAATTCTACATCTTTATTTTATTCATTTATTCATAATTTGTACAATTTTAACAGTAGGAACCCTGTTTCCCTTCCCTCTCTTACTCAGAAGGTTACAGTATATGTAAATGTTACTTGAAAGTATTTATTATTACCATACATAAATATGGTAATATGAAAAATGGTAATAAGAAAGTATTTATTATTACCATTTTTCGGTATGCTTTTGTGCTGTTCCAAAATTGTATTTAACCTGCTCCTAAAGGTGTTCCAAAATGTATGTAGATTTGCAGACTTTTTATTATAAAGTTATCCTCCGATTTTAGTGAAACTATAAACAAAATGTTTTCTGAATCAAATGAAAAGATCTGCTGACTTATTCCTCTGTAAATTCATCACCTAGTTGAAAGTGTTAAGCTGTGCTTTAGTTGGAGATTTAAATTTGACACTAATCCATGTACACACAAAACTAATTTTAACTAATTTTATTTTGTATGTATTTAACATAGATCTAGTTTATGCTCTAGTATATTCTAGCTGCCAACTCTTTCTGATTTTGAGCCTTTCTTCAGGTCTTATTCAAATTATGGGGAGGGGGGAGGGTACCCTTTTTTTATTAGGATAGAATAGCAGTTATGTTTTAACTTTTAATTCTGTAATTACTTGTTGAAGTCATAATTTTTATCTTCCAGATGCTGTTAGAAGAATCCCTGAATGTGAAATAGTATTGAAGTACTCATATTGAATCCAGTGATTGTATTTTATATAAATGTAACAATGTAATACAATTAAACCAAATTTGTAATAATTTGTTGTGTGTTCACTGCCATTGCTTTTATAATTCATTCAAACCTGCATGAGTCTCAATAAGAGATATCTTCCACTTTTTTCAATTCGTAGGCTATTTTTTACTTCTGCAGTTCTGTAATAGTTTAAATTTTTTTTTTTAATTTAGAACGCATCGTAAACTAAAATTTGCTAGGCTGAAGACTACTCTGGACTTGGAAGTTCCATTACTCATGTTTTTATTAAGACTTTGCTTATATATTTTTATTAACTGTTTTTTCTTTCTTTTTTTTTGGCCCTCGTATTAATTGAACTTTGTTCTAACATACTAATGAGTTTTTCTGGCTTTACTTTCATTTATTGTTCTAAATCTGTTTTCAATAGTATAATAATTCTTGCATAAAATCTATATTAAAAGAATTTTTTTTTTCAATTTGAAGTTTTTAAAAGATTAAGTAATTTGTAGCTATTTTGCTGTAAAAGTGAAATTGAAATAAATAAAATCACACTTAAAAATAAATAAAGAAATGAATGTGTATATATATTAAAAAATTAAGAAATGGCTTTTATTTTGAAGTATGTATAAATTATGTTCAGAACAGGAATTTGGTTTTTTAAGAGGTGAAAAAAAAAATCTTTTTCTTTGAATCACCACCCTCCCCCCTCACCCAGACATTATCTGTGGAGGTTAATATGGTTCACCCTCATGCTCTAAACTTCAATTATTTCTTTGCGTTATGGCAATTCTACAAGAGGGGTGTCTTCTTGGGGGGGCTGACTTGGGTGGTGAACTTTTTAAGGATTCTAACCTGTATTCTTGCTCATGCCTCTAAACCTTAAATAATGGTTTTTGGACAAGACAAAAATGTTGGGTGTATTCAACAAAATGGGCATTGTTGGGGAATTATGAAATAATTGGTTTTGATTTATATTATTTATGTATTGGCCTGCACAAAAATATTTCTTTACCCCTTTTCACAAAAAAAGAAATCAATCAATATAAAGTAGTTTCCATTTTAGAAATATTTTATTCCTTTTTCTGGGGGGAGGGGAAAGAATAGAAAAATAGGTATTCTCTTAAATTTCCAAACATGATATGTACATTAACAGAGGTTATCAGCAGATATATTTATATTTTTGATTTACCCAACAATTAGTTTATTTATTTAATTTTTTTTTTTTTTTTTGGTTTTCAATTAAAGGATAGCTATTGCTCTTTTAACTTATTTTCGTGTTTCATAATTCTTGTATTTGTTCGTATAAATGACTGAAATTTAATTTCAAATAATTTCTTTTCGATAACAATTCAATCCTGTTCATTTCTTATTTATTTAAAATTTAAAAAAAAGACTTGTTAATTGTAATAAAGTTGAAAAGAAAGTTTGAATAAATTATGCTTAAAATAAAACCTATTTAAAAATCAAAATTATTAGTATTCTTTTGATTTTATATAAATATCTTATCATGAACTATTTTTATTGTTTTGTTAATACTGTTGTAAGTGAAAGTTGTTCTGAAATGTACCATAGGTAAAAAATAAGCTTTCAGGGATTTTTTATTTCAGCAGGAGAAAAGGTAACATTGAACATATCAAATATTTCTGCACACTGTTGAGTAATGTGGATGTCCGAAACTCTTATTTCTATTCTTGTTTGATCACAGATTACCTCAAATGAAGTTATAGTACTGCAGACAAAGAAAATTCTTATAAATCTCCTGCTGATGGATTTTACATAGCTCAATGGCTATACAGATCACCTCCAAGCATTTTGAAACTTTCACTTCTATTCCTGTTACGTTTTGACTAACCAAACAAAACATAAACTGTTAACGAATTCTGTAACTAAATAGATCTAGAGGTTATGGAGGTTTGTTTTAGTAACCATGTGGAACTCTTGGGGGTACCTTTTAGTGATGCCATCATCTGATTATTAAAATGAAACTCTGTACTCCTTCTTAATCTGTTTAATTTCAGAATAGGCTGTTATTTTAAATACTGTATGTTTTGTGTCAACAGTCCACATTTCACTCACTGGAATGAAAGCAAGAATCTAAAAATGCATGGGGTCAGATATTACTTGTACCATTGAGCTACGTAAAATTTATTTTCCAGCTGTTATGGATCATTCTGAACATGACAATAATCCAAGATAGCCCAGAAATAGATATCTAAGAAGTTCTGGATATGAAATAAGTATCAATTTCTGATCTTTGGATATTTTGAATATGAAATAGATAGCCATTTTTGGGATATTCTGGATCTTTAAGATCTTCTGGAAGTTTAATTATTATAACTATGCTACATATATACAGATACCTGTATATTATAGATGTTATTTACTCATTAGAGAGATCACACCTCAAATTTCTAATAGAGAAATCTATTTTATGTTGGACTTCTAATAGATATACCCAATATCCAGCTATGATGTATTAAAGATTGCCTATGGACAAACTTGGGGGGGGGGGAGGTAAATGCGGCAAAAATATTTACTTGTACGATATGAAGAATATTTTCAAGGCGCTCGATATTGCAGATACATTTTAAATATATTTAATTTAAATTCAATAGCAGCAAAGTTTTATAATTTTTACAATATAAAGGTTAAATATCAACTTTCTACTTTTTACCAATACTAGCTTTATTCCCAGTGTAATATTGAGTAAATATTAACCAAAAAAATTAAAAATGGTATAAAGTTATGTTAAAGTAATTACTTATCCATATTGAATATATTTCCAATGTATATCAAATACTATAAATGCATTTTAAATATATCTGAGGCAAATATTAACTTTGCTACTTTGTACGAAGTTACATTTGATACATTTGACGAAGTTACAGTTGATCTTTGTTTTCAATTTTTTTTTAACAATATTGAGTTAACATTAAAAAATTTATCAATTGAGGACTACTTCAAAAATATTTCCAATACAACCCTATATTAAGAATATATTTTTTTGTATGTTAAATTCAGTGGAAAAGGTATTAGTATAGTCATACTGAAAGTATAATGTTATTTTGAGAATTTATCAGACCTAAATGCTAATTTTTACCAATATTGGAATTTTATTTACCAATATTGGAAACTGTTTATTCTCAATGTGTTCACTTACTACTTTGTAATATTATTGGTTTTTGATATCAATGTTTTCACAATATTGAGTTAATATTTAAAAGTTCATTGGTAGTGAGACTGCTTCAGAAATATTCTCAATATATAATTAATATATCAATACACACTTCATATGTTAATTAAAATTTTACAAATAATAATAACATTTTGAGCATATATCAGGGCTAAACTCTAGTTTTTACCAATACTGGAAGTGGTCTTTACTCTCAAAGTATTCACATATATGTAAATTTTAATAATTAAAAGTAATTAGTACTTAATAATATTGGAAATATTTCTAATATACACTCAATATTATTGATAAATTTCAAATACTTTAAGATTCAATAGTATTAAAATTTGACTTCAAATGGGCAAAATATTAAATTTATAATATTGGATTTTATTTTCAATGAATTCACAAGATTGGATAAATATTGATGCTATATAGAAAATATCTTTTAATGTTTGCCAAATATTTAAAAAATAATAATAATCAATGCTGTTACCAGATACATTCATATATATATATATATATATATATATATTATATTTTATAAGGAATTATTTTAATTTTCCCAAAATAGTGATAGCCAGAAGCAAGGCATATGCAAGGAATAAATCCAGGGCCGTACCCAGACAAAAATTTCAGGCAGGGTCCAAACCGTGGAAAAGGCAGAATTTTTCACAAAAAGACGTCATTATTATTATTTTATTAACAAAAATCAATTTTTTTGGGAGGGGGGAGGGTCCGGACCCCTGGATACGGTCTCGAATAATCACCCTATAAAAAGTGGCGGTCACTCTTAAAAAGGGTCATAGCTCACTCTTGATCAGAGCGCTCCACTCTTTAAGGGACGGCGTGCTGTCACCCTTTCCTTAGAGTGAGGCACTCTTTCCCGGAGTGGGTTTTTGAATTCTCACTCCTAGTCCAGAGTCAGAAATGTCACTCTTCAGAATAGTGATTTCTCACTCTATGGAGGTTGGCTGATTTTTGTCACGAAGGTAGGGTGATATATCACTCCTTAGCACTGGTTTTTCACTCTTGATTATTAAGAGAGTACTATAGTCGTATACTCCATCTACGTATGAAATTATATACGTATGCTACATGTTCGATAGTCCTGCAGTGGTCTGGGCGCTAAACTCCGTTCCCATAAGAACACGGTAAGTGAAGCAGCATCCGGCTTGGCCAGTGCTTGGGAGGGTCATCTCCCTCTCGGCTCGTCCGCTGTGAAACCGTGTACGCTCATGGGAGCTGGTGCACGTAAAATCCGTCGTGGCTCCAATGTCCTCCAAGTTATTAAGCGATACCTCGGGGGTGCCGATTTCAGGTGGTGGTTGGTCCCTCATCTGGAATCGGTTCAAAATTAGGGACCAATAAGTAGAAGTCCAAACCCCTCGGGGGCACTGGCACCCCTCTTTCCAAGGATAGCGTCGTCTATCATGGACACGACATTAACAACAACAACATGTTCGATTTGTTTTAACTTGTCCGAGCGCATAGCGCTCTGAACTGGAAGACGGAAGGTATCTGGTTCAAAACCAAATCGCATCCGCCAACCTAACCGTTCGGAGTTTTCAGTGGTTTCTACCGAAATTTAGCATAAATACGGGTTAGGACACCTTAAAAAGACCCCCCACGGAGGGCACCCCATCCACAGGCCTGGATCCTTCGTGTAGATAATTGGCCTTAATCCCAGAACTCGCTTTAACTAGTATTTTGGTATGGTCTGTACGTACACATGTTGCATTTTCGATCTAGTTTGATTAAATTTGAGGGACGTCTGCTCGTATGCATGTACTTATGTACGTATGTTCTTGTGTAATTTGATTAACTCAAAGAGGAATAGCCGAAGAAATTTAAAATTTAGGATTGCTTTAAAACATAGTTGTACGTGTCCCTTTTTGATTCCAATTGGCTGAGTAGTTTATTTACATGAAAGACTTTCGATGCATTAAAGTCGATGGACATGCCTTTCACATTAAAAATCCCAGAACTATCTCTGTTTAGCTCATGCCCAAAATATTGCCCACTGTCCCCAAGCTTGGTAAATTTAGGGGCAATATTACAAATTTTGGCACTAAAAATAAGTACGTATCTCGAATAAAAATAAAAACTATTAGACATAGAATATTGAAATTTTGTATTTAAAACTGTCGTAATATTTGGTTCTGCACTTTTATTTTTGATTACAATCCACAGGCTACACGCTTAAACCCAAAGAGCGAAAAAAACGATACATTGCGGAGCGATCCGTTTTCATGGAATCATACCGATATTTCCGCGAAAGTGCTCTTTGAGTGGTCTTTTTTCAGAGAATTCCCGTCCTCGCTTCCTCTTTTTTGTGAGAACTTCCCTCCTCGCTTATTGTTATATTTCGCTCTGCTCTTGTGATCGAAAAACGCTCCCAAAGGAGAAGCGCATTTTGAAAACTGGCCCAAAAGTCGCTCCGACTGATCAAATATTGCTCGTTCGGTTTAAGCGTGTAGGGTCATGCTTAAAATCTCGCCGTTTGACGCCAAGATGACGAAGAAAAGAAAAATGCCAATTTTTCAGCCAGGAATAAGTTTTCAATGCTGAAATCTCATCCTGGTGATATCTCTTACGCTTAACGAGATACTGAAGTATCGCATTTCAGTTTCCAATATATTTAAATAGCGTGCATTAAGAATGCGTAAAGTTTAACAGCCATACAAGAAAATTGTTTAGTTCACATCAGGACATTTTTTTTGTGATAGAAAATCGACTTTCCGAACTTTGTTGAATTAGCTTACAATTTAAAAAAGATTATTGACCACTGTGGAACTAGCTTACAGTTTTGTAAAATATGTTTTTTTTTTTTTAAAAAGCATAGACCATAAGACATAAGATCGCTATAATAATTTTTAAAATAAAGTAAATTCCAAAAATTTTTATTGAAATTATTCTACACAAAATATATCATACACATAATTTACAAAAGAAATATTTTCTTTGAGTTTTGCAGCAGCATCTTCAAACATCTTATTTTATGAACACTTTCTAGGAGAAAAAAAGAAAATTTTTAGAACTTAATTTACACAATAATAGGAAATGCAGAGTAAGTCTGCTTCATATGTTTTTTTACATAATTTCTATATCCGGGATTTCCAACCTTTATATTACTTCAACTCCCTAGAAAATGTTTTTTTCTGAAAAGACCCCTACGTTTTCCCCAACACATCGGTATCTCGAAAAATTTTCCCAATGCACTCACAAAGACAGCAAAACATTAGGTGAAAGAAATTTTTCAGGTGTCCGGCAGTAGAACAGTTGGTTAAGCTCGGTTCCCATTGGAACACCGAAAGGGAAACAGAACCTGCTTGGCCAGTGCCTAGAAGGGAAAACGCCTTTCTCGACTGAGGCTGATGTAAACTGTGTACGCTGTAGGGAATTAATGCACGAAAAATGTGTTATGACTTCAATGTTTTCCATGTTCAATCTATATCTCTCTTTGGGGTACCAATCCAGCTCTTAGGTCACCCAGCTGTCATCTGAAATTGGTTCAAAATTTAGGAGGGAGACCCGGGATAAGTCGGTATTCCCCTCACTGGGGATTAGTAAAAAGGAAGCTGCCCAATTAAGGCCATTTTCGTTTTATATAAAGGATCTGATCCCGCTCTGCAGTTGGCCAGAGGGGTTTCGGAGCAACAATAACAATTTTCATGCTCTGCGTTTGCAGAATTTACCAAAATTCAGACTGTAGGGTGTAGAGAATGACCCCAAAGACGGATTTTTACATATCCCTTCTTTTTTCAACTTTTGAACCCTCTGAAGTCTTATTTCATGTCAGTTTGTTTGTTTGTGTTTTGATGGCAATGCTAAGGGTGGACGATCATCCTAGGATGAGGGGTTATCTAAAATTTAATTTTTAAAAATATAATTCCCAAATTTTGTACATCACCTCATTAGTGTATGGGAATGCTTTTGTACGAGGGTCATATAAAAATGTAGAAAGTGTAACTTTTTGAAAATTAACGAGAGGAATTTTTTTAACGGAGTCTTACTTCCGACCTCATTTTGAACACTTTTCTCAATTTACGCTGTCCACTTATCTCTAATAGATAAAGAATTAAAGCCCGTTACCACCTTTTTGGGACACCCTGTATCAGTCTGGTTTATAGTATCCACAGGTTCTGAAATCATCATTAACCAGTGTTCTGTTTAAAAAAAATCTGATGTGTCCAACACATGACTTCCTTGCACGTCTATTAAATCAAAAATGTTTTTTACGCACTTCCGCTAAACTTATTTGTTTGAAAGATATAAAATATAAATAATAGTAAGGTTTAGCGATTTCTAGCCAAATATTTCGATATCGTCAAGCTGAGTTCAGTTTGAAAGATTTCCTTCTGACACTTTATTTGGCGATATTTCACCAAAAGCCGACAAACTTGAGATAGTTTGCGAGATTTTGGGGATAGCCAAAGTAGTCATTGACCACAGACTTTCAATGAATTGAATGCATCCATACACCTTAATTTATTTAAAGTCATTTGGCTCACCCTGTAAATAAATTTCCAGTCGATTGCTGTCAAAAAAGATATTGAAAACCGTTAGATATTATAATATAGTTCTAAATACAAAAGTTCAAAATTCTACGGGTTAAAGTTTTAGAGTTATACAAAATACGAAATAATTTTTGGCGCCAAATTTGGCGATATTTCGGCGAAACTCGTCAATGTCGACGACATTTGGCGAGATATTAAGCATGGACCAACAATGACAGATTATCGCCAAATTTGGCGACATTTCGCCAAAACTCGCCAAGAACGATGAGAAATGGCGATACTTTGGGCATGGACCAAATAACTGACTATCGCCAAATTTGGCGACATTTCGGTAAAACTCGCCAAGGTCGAGGACAGACGGCGAGATTTTGGGCATGTACCAAACAATGACTGTCTACAATTGTATTATATTGAAGATGTCCATAGACATTAAAGTACTGAAATTCTTTTCGGTGGTCCTGTAAATAAACTCTCCCGTAGATTTTAACCAAAAATCGAGATGCACAACTAGATGCTACAACAATCTTATATATGAAATTTCATAATAGTTTTTGAGATTTGAGAGTTAAATATGCACACACGTACACCAAAAGTCGCCAAGCTTGGCGACTTTCGGCATAGTTCTTGAGGGAGGCACGTGACCGTCGTCGGACCATTACCTAACTTATGTGGTAGGACGGTATTGTGCTTGAAATGGATGAATGCCCCTAAAATTGCCATTGACCGTAATGTATTGGAAATCTTTTGAGTGTTCCTGTAGCAGAACTGTAAATGATAAAGACACTTTTTTTAATGGAGAAATTCATTTTCTAACTCTTTACAGCATACATCACGTCTGAGTCGTTTGAAATAGCCCAATACCTCTAAAAAAACGCTTTGATGAATTTCGACCCATAGAGCGTAATGTATTTCGAATCTTTTGGGCGGTTCTGTAGATAAACTATCCAGTCGAATGGAATCGAAAGGGGAGGTGCACAACTAGATGTTACAGCAATCCTAAATATAAAGTTTCAACATTCTACGCCTAACAGTTTTTGAGATATGCGAGTTAAATGAGTTTCGGCCCATTGAGCGTAATGTATTTCGAATGTTTTGGGCAGTCCTGTAGATAAACTATCCAGTCGAATGGAACCAAAAGGAGAGGTGCACAACTAGATGTTACAACTATCCAAAATATGAAGTTTCGACATTCTACGCCTAATAGCTTTTGAGTTAGGCGAGTTTAATGAATTTCGGCCCATAGAGCGTAATGTATTTCGAATCTTTTGGGCGGTCCTGTACATAAACTATCCATTCGATTGCCACCAAAAGGGGAGGTGCACAACTAGATCATAGAACAATCCTAAATATCAAATCTCAACATTCTACGACCAATAGTTTTTGAGATATGCGAGTTACATACGTACGTACGTACAGACGGCATGGAAAAACTGGCCACAGCAGACTCGCCGCTGGTCAAAATGAGTTGCAGACGCGTTAATATGATCGTGCATGCTAGCCTACGATAGGATGCATCGAAAAAATTTTTAAAATTAAATTTAGAGGTAGTCAAAATCGGTTTTTTTGTCGAAATTTGGCCCCCAAAATTTTTCGGGATCACATTACTTCCTTATACTGCGTACAAGGAAGTAAAAAACATCGTGGTCTGCTTTAAAAAAGAAAAAAAAATCACTGTATTTGCGTAAATTATTTCTAAGCTAATCTAAATTCATCAACGCGGGTTCCGAAGTTTATAAAGCGAAACAAAACAGTCGTTTGAATATCAAATCAATGCTGTACAGCTTCTCATTTCCATAACCCTAAGAATCTGCGCTTTATGCCATTGGAAACTGTCTTGGCGAGTAAACGCATCGTTTGGATTTTTTTTTTTTTTTTTACTTCCTTGTACGTAGTATAAGGAAGTAATATGATCCCGAAAAATTTTGGAGGCCAAATTTCGACAAAAAAACCGATTTTGACTACCTCTAAATTAAATTTTAAGAATTTTTTCGATGCATCTCATCGTAGGCTAGCATGCACGATCATATTAACGCGTCTGCAACTCATTTTGACCAGCGGCGAGTCTATTGTGGTCAGTTTTTCCATGCCGTCTGTACGTACGTACGTACGTAGGTATGTATGTAACTCGCATATCTCAAAAACTATTGGTCGTAGAATGTTGAGATTTGATATTTAGGATTGTTCTATGATCTAGTTGTGCACCTCCCCTTTTGGTCGCAATCGAATGTATAGTTTATGTACAGGACCGCCCAAAAGATTCGAAATACATTACGCTCTATGGGCCGAAATTCATTAAACTCGCATATCTTAAAAACTATTAGGCGTAGAATATTGAAACTTTATATGTAGGATTGTTGTAACATCTAGTTGTGCACCTCCCCTTTCGGTTCCATTCGACTGGATAGTTTATCTACAAAACCGCCTAAAAGATTCGAAATACATTACGCTCTATGGGCCGAAATTCATCAAAGCGTTTTTTAGAGGTATTGGGCTATTTCAAATGACTCAGAAGTGATATATGCTGTAAAGAGTTAGAAAATGAATTTCTCCATTAAAAAAAGTGTCTTTATCATTTACAGTTCTGCTACAGGAACACTCAAAGATTTCCAATACATTACGGTCGATGGCAGTTTTAGGGGCAGTCATCCATTTCAAGCACAATACCGTCCTACCACATAAGTTAGGTAATGGTCCGACCACGGTCACGTGCCTCCCTCAAGAAGAATGCCAAAAGTCGGCAAGCTTGGCGACTTTTGGTGTACGTGTGTGCATATTTAACTCTCAAATCTCAAAAATTATGAAATTTCATATATAAGATTGTTGTAACATCTAGTTGTGCATCTCGATTTTTGGTTCCAATCTACTGGAGAGTTTATTTACAGGACCACCGAAAAGAATTTCAGTACTTTAATGTCTACGGACATCTTCAATATAATACAATTGTAGACAGTCATTGTTTGGTACATTCCCAAAATCTCGCCGTCTGTCCTCGACCTTGGCGAGTTTTGCCGAAAGTTCGCCAAATTTGGCGATAGTCAGTCATTTGGTCCACGCCCAAAGTATCGCCATTTGTCATCGTTCTTGGCGAGTTTTGGCGAAATATCGCCAAATTTGGGGATAATCTGTCTTTATTGGTCCATGCTTAAAATCTCGCCAAATGTCGTCGACATTGACGAGTTTCGCCGAAATATCGCCAAATTTGGCCCCAAAAATTATTTCGTATTTTGTGTAACTCTAAAAATTTAACCCGTAGAATTTTGAACTTTTGTATTTAGAACTATATTATAATATCCAACTGTTTTCAATATCTTTTTTGACAGCAATCGACTGGGAATTTATTTACAGGGTGAGCCAAATGACTTTAAATACATTAAGGTGTATGGATGCATTCAATTCATTGAAAGTCCTTGGTCAATGACTACTTTGGCTATCCCCAAAATCTCGCAAACTATCTCAAGTTTGTCGGCTTTTGGTGAAATATCGCCAAATAAAGTGCCAGAAGGAAATCCTTCAAATTGAACTCAGCTTGGCGATATCGAAATATTTGGCTAGAAATCGCTAAAATTACTATTATTGATATTTTATCTCTTTCAAACAAATAAGTTTTGAGGAAGTGCGTAGAAAACATTTTTGATTTAATAGACGTGCAAGGAAGTCATGTGTTGGACACAACAGATTTTTTTTTTATGGTCAACGGATGCAAATAATCGGTACTTATTTTACCGTCGATAATTCACGCCAACAAGTTTTTTCGCCAAAGGATTGCAATGCACTACATTGTAACAATGAATCTGATGAATATTATTCCACACGAAAACGAAATCGCTCTTTTTGGCTGACTAATGTGGCTAAAAATGTCAAAAATTTGTTACAAATGATAGTTATACGTACCAATACAGACTAATCACCACCAAAAACTTCTTCAGTTTTTTTCTTCTCCTATTCTTATGTAAACAAACATGGCGCCTGCCGGTAGATACTCGGATGTTGCCATCGCTTGACTGTTGCATAAACAGAGCGCATGCGCCAATTTTCATCGGCTGAATGCCGCTCGGCCGTTATGCGGGCCGAAATTTCTGTTCAGTTCAGCGTATTTTGATCAAATTTAGGCATATGGCCCGATAACTCAGGCCGGATATCGTTCCGAGCATCGTTTTATAAGTACCGGACCGATCTGTGTCTGCCGCACACATAACAATCATCGTTTTTAGATGGAATTCCGTGTCTGGGCCGAGTACCGAATTTCGGTGAGCGATGAGTTGCGATGAATGCCGGTGGTTGGCCGAGCAGAAACTGGGAATTGTTGCTTGTAGGGTATATTCTTTTTGTATACATCCTCATTGTAATTTAAAATTTAAAATCCATGTATAATAAATGATTTTTATGTTTGCCTAATGACTTAGTGTGCTTGGTATATTTATTATTTTATTTTTTAAGTCTTTGAAGTGAAACTTCTTTAGGCGCGTTGAGAGTGAAATTTCAAGGTCGCGTCGCGGCAATAGCGTCATGATGAGGCTGGGCAAAACCTCCTACAGATAAGAAAGCCGCAACATAGTACCCATAGCGTATTCATGACGTACTCTACCTAGGCTGAAGGGGTTGTATCTTTGGCCGCACTTATCACTTTATTGGCGGTAATTTGTTGTGAACGTTGGCGACAGCGGTAACGAATTTGAGTTATCGACATATTCTTTGGCGACGTACTACTGGCGAGGATCGTTTCGTTACCCTTTCTTTGTGGGTTTGTTGTAACGTGATTTTTTAATTAATATATTTGTGGAATATCTAAATATTTGTTTTGTCTCTTGCTATTATCTATCTCACGTCTCGATGCCCTATAAGTGCATTGTACCACGATGTCGTGATAATTATGATTTAAATGGATTAAAAGTGTCAACATTTGCTTTCCCATCTGATGAAGAACTCCGGAAAAAGTGGCTAACTCGTATTCCAAGAGAAAATTTTCAAGTAACACCGAGTGCAAGATAAGTGCATTTTAGCTTTTATATGATGTTTTAAAATATGTATATTGTATTGTATGTACATTTTATACATCAATATTTGGTACAATGCCATTTTGGTTGGGTTTTAATTGCTCTAAACATGAAATGTACCTACAATCTGTTATGTGTTTTCGTATTTTAGTTAAAAACTTTCAAGTAAAGTTATATATTTTTACTTCCTTGTACGTAGTATAAGGAAGTAATGTGATCCCGAAAAATTTGGGGGGCCAAATTTCGACGAAAAAAACCGATTTTGACTACCTCTAAATTTAATTTTAAGAATTTTTTCGATGCATCTCATCGTAAGCTAGCATGCACGATCATATAAACACGTCTGCAACTCATTTTGACCAGCGGCGATTCTATTGTGGCCAGTTTTTCCATGCCGTCTGTACGTACGTACGTATGTATGTAACTCGCATATCTCAAAAACTGTTGGTCGTAGAATGTTGAGATTTAATATTTAGGATTGTTCTATGATCTAGTTGTGCACCTCCCCTTTTGGTACCAATCGAATGGATAGTTTATGTACAGGATCGCCCAAAAGATTCGAAATACATTACGCTCTATGGAGCGAAATTCATTAAACTCGCATATCTCAAAAACTATTGGTCGTAGAATGTTGAAACTTTATATCTAGGATTGCTGTAAAATTTAGTTGTGCACCTCCCCTTTCAGTTCCATTCCACTGGATAGTTTATATATAGGATCGCCCAAAAGATTCGAAATACATTATACGCTGTATAGGCCGAAATTCATTAAACTCGCATATCTCAAAAACTATTAGGCGTAGAATGTTAAAACATTATATTTAGAATTGTTGTAACATCTACTTGTGCCGCTCCCCTTTCGGTTCGATTCGACTGCATATTTTATCTACAGGGCGGCTCAAAAGATTCTAAATACATTACGCTCTATATGGGCCGTAATTCATTACAGCGTATTTTGGTGGTATTGTGCAATTTCAAACGACGCATATGTGATATATGCTGTTAAGAGTTACAAAATAAATTTATCATTTACAGTGTCTTTATCATTTACAGTTCTACTACAGGAACACTCAAAAGATTTCCAATACATTACGGTCAATGGCAATTTTAGGGACATTCATTCATTTCAAGCACAATACCGTCCTACTACATAAGTTAGGTAATGGTCCGACCACGGTCACTTGTGTCTCTCAAGAACTACGCCAAAAGTCGCCAAGCTTGGCGACTTTTAGTGTACGTGCATGCGTATTTAACTCTTAAATCTCAAAAACTATTATGAAATTTCATATATAAGACTGTTGTAACATCTAGTTGTGCATCTCGATTTTTGGTTCCAATCTACTGGAGAGTTTATTTACAGGACCACCGAAAAGAATTTCCGTACTTTAATGTTTATGGACATCTTCAATATAATACAACTGTAGACAGTCATTGTTTGGTCCATGACCAAAATCTCGCCGTCTGTCGTCGACCTCGGCGAGTTTTGCCGAAATATCGCCAAATTTGGCGATAGTCAGTCATTTGGTCCATGCTCAAAGTATCGCCATTTGTTATCGTTCTTGGCGAGTTTTGGCAAAACATTGCCAAATTTGGCGATAATCTGTCATTGTTTGGTCCATGCTTAAAATCTTGCCATATGTCGTCGACATTGACAAGTTTCGCCGAAATATCGCCAGTTTTGGCGCCAAAAATTATTTCGTATTTTGTATTACTCTAAAACTTTAACCCGTAGAATTTTGAACTTTTATATTTAGAACTATTGTAATATCTAACTGTTTTCAATATCTTTTTTGACAGCAATCGACTGGGAATTTATTTAGAGTGTGAGCCAAATGACTTTCAATACATTGAGGTGCATGGGTGCATTCAATTCATTGAAAGTCTGTGGTCAATGACTACTTGTGGTCAATGACTATTAAAGTGTCAAAAGGAAATCTTTCGAACTGAACTCAGCTTGGCGATATCGAAATATTTGGCTAGACATCGCTAAACCTTACTATTACTAATATTTTATCTCTTTCAAACAAATAAGTTTAGAGGATGTGCGTCGAAAATAATTTTGATTTAATAGACGTGCAAGGAAGTCATGTGTTGTACACATCAGATTTTTTAAAAATCTTTTTGGATGCATTTTGTGAGCATTTCCACGTAAAAGTAGAAAGTACATATGCATGTATTTGCCTATCTTAAAATTAATAAGTGTAATAATAGAATCTTAACTTTTATGAATTTCATTTAATTCTATGCCAGGCAATTATATATATTTCTCATTTACGCAATGAGTAGCAAATACCATACGGCTTATGTCAGACAAACTGTAAATTACATAAATTTAATAGCCTCTTCGACAATAAAAATCGTGGACACAATACGTATTTTAATATTTATGCATTATTTGTATCACAGTGATATTAAAAGACTTGATGAACAATTTTTTAAAAGAATGTATAGAATTCATGAAAGGAAATAGATCAAGTTAGTCACAAATAACTATCTACTTTTCAAATCAAAAAGACTCAAATCAAGACTATTATATATTTATATTCTCCATCTAGAAATATTTAAAAATTAAGACAATTTACTTTTTTTTAATACGTTAAATGTTACCAAATTTCCAACCTTTGAGATTTTGTATTCATTTATTTCAATGACTTATTATTATTTTTTTAATGTGACTTTTCACTACTTGAGAAGAGAGAACCCAGCAAGCACACTACTGCCCGCAAAATGACGGTCGGGAACCCGCGGTGTGCCGTATACCGGGAGCAAGGTAGATTGCCATCGTCTGGAAGTCACTGGAGTACCAGTGTCTGAAAAGTGCATATGCGCCAGTACATAACTAGTAACGGCGAACTGCCATGTGTCTATGACATGCACAGAAAAGTTAACGGCGTGGTACTGCTTAAAATGTACCGGGCAAGCACTATTCGGCAGTAATGGGCCTGTATATATTTCGTAGTATTGGCATAAAATTTCGTTATTTTAAGTAAATAATATTGTTTCACATTCATACTGTGTAGAAGTGTTAGGGGATGTAAGTTCCGGGCACCCAAAGGCAAGGTGTCTGCTACGATTTTTTTTTTTTTTTTTTTTTTGAGGAGGGGGCGGGGGTGTAAGAGGAGAAGTTCATATTGTGTCTTCAAATATTTTAGTACTAAAAACTAAAATAATACAAACGAGTTCAGTATGCTATAAAAATATTTACTACACCGACAGTGAAACCCCCACTCTGTATATGGCAGTATATAACCCCCACTATGTACAGAATTATGAATTTTAATCTTAAAATTTTTATTATTTATATTAATTTTTTACAATTTTCCTAAACTTTTCCTGAAGAACATATTTGGAGACTTTTTTCTACGTTAAGCCCCTTTTAAAATCTACCGAATTAGGGTGCCAAATATGTTAGAGAGTATTACACGAAGACCAGTCAGGGTTTAATTTGCATGAAAGCTCAGCTCCTGTACTCTTTTTTTTTTTCAAGAGAATTTTAGGTTAAATTAAAATTTTTAATAGCCTACATAATTGCTTCTATTGATATTTTCTATTATATTAAATATAGTAGTGATAAAACAAAAGATTACTTAATTTTTAAATATAAATTAGGTAATTGATGCTCAAATTTACAATAAAACAAAGTAGAGCTCCTGCAGTTATTTTGTTAGAAATTAACAAATCAACCAGTATTTTCATGTAACAGTCAAAAATAGATAGTACTGAATGGGGAAGGACATTTAGGAATTTTATTTTCTTTATGCTGTTTCGATTGCTCTCGAATCAAATGTTTTCCCGCTGAGTTTATTTCCGCACCCTTTTACGGTGCCTCAAGTATGAAACTATAGAAGCAGGAGGTCCATATGTTTACCGAGGAATGCTAGGTCAACTTATTTCTCACGAGATAAGGCGAAGAGGGTCTCCAGTTAGCTGCTTTGAAAATTAGCGAGTTTCATTAAAACGGAAGTGGTGCGTTTACGTGTCCAATAAATATAGTAATCCATTCTTTTCATGTTTCATTTCGTTTCGCAAATCTTGAAACGTTGAGCGGGAGGCCAGTTACATCTGATGAAATATGTATGAAGAACGCTTTTCAGGATACAAAGTTTTTACGGTCGTTCTTGTAGAGCTTTCGAGAAGGTTAATGTGTATTGGTATGGACTAGTGAGATTTCTCTGTTAGGAGCAATAATAATTATAATAACATTTGCTTCTACAGGGAAATCTTGCTAGTTAAGGATACAGCAAGTGGATTTTACAGTTCTTAAACAGTCGGGAAAATATTACAGATAAATTTTTACTTTCACTGCTTTTAATGTACACACGTTGTCCACCGGTGACTGTTGCAACTAATTTAAGGATTAGGCGACTTTTTAAACCAGAAAAACTCCATTTTCATACTGTTTTCAAGTTTTGGCTACTTGTACCTTACTCCAGGCGGCTAATTTGAAAATCTGGTGTTGGTTTTTGTCAACTCCCTTTTTTTTTAAAGTTGCTATTGAGCTTTCAGCAAACATTCTAATCTGCTTTTTACTGGTGCTATAAAAATAAATGCATTATATGTTCTGTTATATAACGCATGAAGTTTTTATATTTATCATTTTATTCAATCCTTCTTAAATAAAGCTAAGCTAAGCATGTTTATTTCTTAACTACAAAATCATTCAAAAATGTTACTGTTTTGGGAAGTAAAATTGAGAAAATGGCTACTAAACTGGTGACTTTTTTTAAGTCGGTGAGGTTACTAATGATACTTATTTTAGTGTATAAAAGTACTTTCCTCCATAAAATTTGAATCATGTAGTATACAACAAGTATAGATACAGAAAATTCCTTTTCAGAATAGCTAAGATTTAAAAAATAATTTAATCTAAACAAAATGTACAATAAAGCGAAATGTTACCCTAAAGTTATGTGTGTAATCATAGTACAATTTATTTATTATTACTTCCTGTAAGATTTTGATTAGTACATACACACATATATATATATATCAACCATAAAGTATTATAACTCATTTATAAAATCTCTAACTCCAAAATATTGAAATTAAACTGTTTATAAATGATTTTATGTTGGTTTTGAAATATGTTACCGCTTCTCTCATAAAAAAATCTTTTGCGACTGTAAATTTGTAAGAAAATTGCTGTTTATGAAAACTGCACACAATTCACTAAGGGTAGGCGCACATAATTTATAAACGATTGACCAACGGATTTTGTTGTTTTTTTATCTTTCATTTATGTTGCTTTTTATCTTTCAAAATGTTACCCTTAAGGAATGTGTTTTTTTTTCGGGGTGAGGGTGGGTGTCGATGATAAGTCCCCTACCCCGAATCCGCCACTCTCTCGTATTTTAATTATGGCAGCATTACTGTGAATAGGCACTAATCCGGTACCGTGCCATTACATTGTGGTCACCGTTAAGATACCAGGCCAGTGCCTTTATTTTTAATAATAGGCGGCACCTGGCCGTTTCATTTTGGGCATTATAAATTTAATGGGTCAGTGCCTTTATTGTGAGTGATCGCCGGCACATGCAGTATTGCCAGCAGAATGCCGTTGCCTTCCCGGGCTTCTGGCAAGGTACTTCTCGGGCGACCACTTTTGGTACTATTCAGTTACTATTTGCAGTGCCGTGCCGGTGCTGTACGTTAAGGCAGAACGGAACTGATAAGGTACTCTGCCAGCAGGTGTGTGTATGCTGGGAAATAAACTGCCCTCTTTTCCCTTTATTTATTTCACATATTGTTTTCTTTTGCATTTTTACGGTTAACGATTTTACTTACACGTATTTACATAACTCAATTATCCCTGTAGGTTTTGTATATAGTTTTAGTGTTCGATTTGACTTGACTATATCTCACAAGGCAGCCTTCTGTATTTAATGATTATATACAAAAAAAAAATAAAAAATAAATAAAGTATGTAAACTAGAAATGCAAGATTGAAGGAGAAATTCCTTAAATTAAAATTTGCCATACTTGTCATGTTAATTGCGTCCAGCTTGAGTTTTGTGATTTGTAGGTTACATCGAACGAAACTGTACTTGTAAAACCTGTAATTTCTATTATGCCGAATATGCAACTCACTGGATTCAATGTAATTTCGATTGATGAAGATTGGGCTCCCAAATAGAAATTAATGTAAATTCCATCTAAAAAAGTGAACACGAATTCTGTCTATTAAAAGTTGTCTTACTTTACTGTGATCCCTCACTCCTCATAGATGGAGATAGTAAAATGTTTATAATTTGTTATGATTTTTTACAGATTTCTAAAATTTTTTAGTTTCATATTGTAAAATACATCTTTTTTCCTTTAGAAAAGTAATAAACTGCAGTTCTATGCAATTTAGTAACCGTTATCGATATTCGCTTTAAACTGTCCCACCGTTGCAAAGACACAAAGTCTTTAATTTGAATGATCTGCAAAGTAATTGGAATATAAGAACGGAAGCAACGCCGAGAACAGACGGTGAAACTGCTAACTTTTCCTTCGCCTTAAAATAGCAAATATATTAAATATGGAAGTGTATGAAAGAAAAACTGAAAAGCGGAATAATACTGCCATTCCGAAAACAGAAACTTGTGTGAAAAAAAAGGTGAAAGAAGTAAAAATGAATGGGAAACGGACAAATAAATAACCATATAAAATTATAAAAAAGTCTTAGTGCGCCGGGACAAAAAACCACGTAAAATTGTAAAGTAAACAATAAGTGCAAGACTGAAGAAACATGCATGCACATATCGCAAGACAATTATGCTCCAAATACGAGTATATTTAAGTAAGTGATAATGTACTATATTTTATTCTTATTTATTATTACTTCACAAATATCACCACTCTTTTCAAAACTCTTGAGATGTAAGTAACTTAAATATATTTGATAAGTCAAAGGTCTTCCTATACATCATAAATTAAGTTCTTTCGTAGTGTGCAATTGCTTTAATCTCAGCAAATAACTGAAATTTGATGTTTTCACATACAAGACAACATTATAAATTAATTTTGTAATTTTATATTGTACTTTCAAAACAAATATCCCTATACTTGTAAGATCTTTTTGGCATTAAATAGTGTAAATATTTTCGGAAGATAATCTGGCTTCCCATAGAGTGGAAATAAAGCTGAAGACGTAAGTTTGGGCAAAGTCATCTTCTGTTAATCACTGCAAATAAAAGAACGTTTATATTGTACGGTCAATTTATCATCTCAATTATCATTTAAAATACTTTAAAAAATAAAATTCGAAATAAAAGGAATGGAATTTAACAAGAGACAATAAAATAATTTAATCATTCTAAAAATATAAGAAGGAATTAGTTTCTTAACCATGAAAGATGAAAAGTAAATTGAAATAATTTTCTTTAAATTGAATTCTTCATATGAATCCTTTAACAAAAAGCATGCGTAAATGGAAATGTTAAATTCGAATAAAAATATTTATAATTGAACGATTCAGTATTTCAATATCTTTTTTTAGAACCTACCAATGAAAATATCTTATTAAAATCATTCAGACAAAGCAGCACTTTAATGCAGATATGCAAGATTCAGTGCTCATAAATATTAAATTAAATATATATTACGTAGCAGTAGTATTCAAATCTTAATTGTCAATAGATAAGTAAAATTGGCTTTTACAAACTCTTAAAGTGTAAGTTAAGAGATTGGATTTACATATCCTTCTTTAACATTTCACATGATTTTTGTTTTATTGAAAACTTCTATGATTACACTGATATATCAGGCAAATGACAATAATTTTAAAAATTTCAATAATATGTATGCACGTTTTCTTGATCTTTTCATCATGGCATTAATTAAATAAAATATCACTTAGAAAAAAAGTTTGTATATGATAGAATATGACGAAATGAAATTTGAGAATCTTATTTTAGGGAAAAAGAAAAAAGGCTAAATTTAATTATTCTTTTAAAAATTATCCCAGCACAATTAATGATAATTTTAAATTAAATATAATCAGACTACAGGTTTTAGTGACAAAATAATCTGATATTCTTCTTAATTAAGTTTTTCATTACATTGTAAATGGTTTCATATCATTGAAATGTGATATCACCCAAAGAACATAACACAAAAAAGGGAAATGTCGATAGATGCAATTTAAATTTTAATTACATACGAAATTCTTAAAATTTAGATCCCAAATTACAATATACTAATATTTAATGTTCTCTCTAATTAAGGCTCAGTCATTGAACTTTTCTTTTCAATTACTGATTTTTGTAGTTCCAATCACTATGAATTGCATATAAACTCTTTCATCAGCTCAGCACTTTTTAAACCATTGACTACCACAATACATTCAGTTAGAAAATATTTTCTAACGACAAGCAGTTACTTCGTACGACATTTTTTAGAGATGGCATATTTAAAAAGTTAGAAAAATAACTTTTTAGGGTGACTTTGTGTACATAAAACTGGTAAGGACTAAATTTGGAAAATATGCAATTCGTGGTCTTTTCTCTTCTTCTTTCCAGCATAATGTTTCTTTCAATTCAAAGTTTCAGTATTTTTATTAAAATGTTTACAATTTAACTAACTTACTCGTATTCAATGAAAATGGTTTGCGCGAGGTAAAAAATGAACATGACACATATTTGATCCATCCGACTACATTGAATAGGTCGTTGTTGTTCTAACAAGTATTCGGATTTGTGTGCTTGTTCACGAGGAACCGCTTATAAATACACGTCAGAGAAAGGACAACCACAAGGGGGGGGGGGGGCAAATACCTTGTGGGAGGACTTTTCAGGGTATCTAGCGCGTATTCACGTTACATCTGGAGAAAACCGCTCAAAACTCCAGACCGCTAGACCGACGGCCCCGCGAGAGGACAGAACCCTTTTCCTCCACTTGAGCCATCTCCCAATGTCAGTGGCTTTAAGCACTGTGCTACACATTGGTATTGAAAAGGTCATTTTTAGAAAAAATTCACATTTTATTTTGTCTCAAAATGAAGATCTACTCTCTGAGAATCTAAAACTGTTTGTACAGACAATGCTCTAGCCAGTAAGGTCTAGAATTCTTGTTTAACAGCTTTCTATTCTTCCAGGGATAAACGTCTAGCTTTGGATCCTACAGGATGCAATGGGTTGTATGTACATTGTACAATGCTTAATTGCGGGTAGGTTAATAGCGGCGGGTCTAGTAACGCTGTGAAATTTCGAATGTAATCGATTGTAACGAGTGTCACCGCCAAAGAATTCTCATTAACCTCAGAAACCTTACCAGTTATTAAAGCTATCCTGTCTACTTTACAAACAGACAAAGTCTAGTGGAAAGCTTGTAAACATTTTAAAAATAGTTTTTAAAACATCATTGTCTACTTGATTTTAATCCTTTAATGACCATGATAACAAATACTCTGCCATCTTTTAAACGATATTTTTTACAGGAAAAATGTTTCGAAATGTAATTTTGAAGTCATAAAACCATTAACTGTACCTCTAATTAATAATAGTAGTAGTTTGGGTACACAGATGCCAGCATTAATCGATGAAAAATATTATAATTTTTTAGAAGAAACATGTTTGTACTCTTTTGTTCTACTTGCAACAAGGTCTACTATTAAGTTTTTCTACTATTTTATTAATATTTAATATGAAGTAAAATTAATAATTGCCATTTACATGTAAGGAAATATAATGTTTTTCAATAGATACATTTTTTTAAGTTTCATTTATATTGTTTAGAAGAATTTTAAAGTCATAGCATAAAAACTAACTTTTTTTCACAATTTTTTATTATATTTATATTATTTGACATTAAAAAATATTATTTGAACGAAAAAATATAGTTTTTTTAGCTGGGGAATTTCTCATAGTGTGAATTAGAGGGTTAAACCAGTGCATTCGCTTGTATTAGCAGCTGCGATGGTTTTTTTTTTTTATCACCAAATTCCAAAATCTGCTACAATGATTTTAAGAATCAGCATAGTGTGTAGTAACGAGTTTATTTAAGAAAACATAAGATGCATCCTTTGGAAGGGATCGGATTATGTCACTGACTTCAATTAAAGTGTCATAAATCCAACACTGAAACTACACTGTGAAATTTTGTTATTTCGCAATCACATCCGCAGTAATAAATTGCGATTCTAATTCAAAATAACCGAGTTCAAGGTTAGTCTTCCAATATAAGGAAGCTTTAAACGCAAATCTACCTACTTCAGCATTCCCGGGGTTATCTTGTATAACACTTTTTATATCAACCTGTGAATCAGTTTTCTTTTTACCCTCTGACAATGACAAGTTGTATGCACTGCACCTTTAGTAGTCAACAAGAGTTGGTGGCTCCGAAATTAGTTCAAGTCTAATTCAAATAACTTAGCACAGTCCAGAACACTCAAGTTAAAACGACGCTTCAACACTCTTAAAATTCTTGAAGCTTGAAATGTTCACATTCTTGAATTTTCGCAGTTGGCGTTCTTGAAACACTAATGCAGCAGTGAAATGGTCTGACACCGTTGAAGACTCGGTCCGCAGTAACTAGAGAACACAAAGTCATCACTGTAGGTGGTGTTTGTTTAAGCACCCTTACTTTAGTGTACTAAATATGCTAAAAACCCTCCAAGCGGTTGAGACGTAAAATCCCACCCACTTCACTCCAGTTTTCACTCACAAGGCATCTGTAATTTAAATTATTTATAGCACCCAGATAGCATAAAATATATTTTGATATTAAAGCTTGTAAATAATTTAGGAGCTCATTTATTTAATCATTAAAATTTTTCTATCAAAATTTTATTTTTCTAGCTTTAATGCTTTATGAAAACTTTACCATGAAAACAACTTTACATTATTTGTCCACTCCCTAGATGGTCAGATGGTTAATATCAGAAGGAATATTCTCTATTGTTCATACTGTTACTAATTTAACTCAAAACAACAGTATTACAATTAACAAATTTATTAGTAAAATTCAAGTTAAAACATTAAAAACATAATTAAAGTTCCAACAAATAATTCCCCTGATTACTGCACACACGAGCTGGCTAAATGCAAGAAAAATATAACTGCTGTATCGTGCTCTCCACATATACACTCCACAACCCACATATATACTCCTCCTTATATACTCCACAACCATTCCACTGAGCTGTAGATGACAAACTATCTGTTTTTTAGGTGACCTTTTAAGGAGAATTTAGGACCCTTGGACCTCTGTGGAAATTTGTGGAGAATTAAGGACCCTTAGGACCTCTTCGGATACGCAGCGATCACCTTGTGATTGCAACTGCGTTCGCAAAACGACCTCGTCTATTCGTCGGTTTAGTGTAATTCACGCCACACGTATCTCTCAGCTAAAAAAAAGTGACAGCAAAAATCCACAAAATATAGAAATAAGTTTCCCTGAATATCCGAAATTTTTTTAAGTATCCTTTTCAGAGTATCTTCATCTAAAGTGGCTTTCAAAAATCCATACATCAGCCTGAGTGACAAACATACAAACAATCGTAGAAAGGAAGACATAGTTTCCGTTCTTAATTAAAACAGAGTTTCTCTATGCAAATTTTCAAATCAAAACTTACAAAATACTTACGAGAACGCTTCTAGAAGGGAAAAAAGTTCTCGTTCTAGATTTATCACCTAACTCAATTTCGGAAGACGGAATGAGAAAAGTTTATTCAAACTAGAAAGTGGTTTCAGCTTCTTTGTACACAGTTTCCGTAAATTGATTTTCGCTAAATAGATACTGCATACCAAATACATTGTAACTAACGCTTCAGTTTAGCTTTCGATCAAGCTGACAAACAGTTTTTTTTTAAAGTTTGAAAATTTACTCAAACAAAAATCTAGTTTACCAAATTTTCCGAAATAAAAAATAACTACAATATTTCTTTTCTTAGCTTGATGCTGTTTTTATACATTAAAATACAATTTTTAAAAGTAGAAGCTTTTTAATGTGGAGCCCTATAAGCCATAATATGAAACTTTATTCTTGCAAAGATATTGTTGCAGAATACTCTGCTAGCTTCCTGGGTTCGTCATTCTAAAGTCCAGTAGCAGTAGAAAGTTCTAGTAAAGAGTCCACTGGTCACGATGGAACACAAACTTTATTGTTTCTAGAACTTTCAGCTGTACAAACAATCAGCTGTGCAAAATTCATAGGCAATAACGGCCAGTAGCTCGTTTATAACAGCCCACTCAGTACGGAAGCTTTCACAAATGCTGTAATTCTCACATGAAATAAAACACTTCCACAGGCAAAATTCAGTGGAAATATACAAGTGATATTGTACACAATCCCTTAAGACACAGCAATGAAGAATTTACACGCAGCACTTAAAAATCATATTCGGAAAGCAAGCGATAATACCGCTTCTATAGCGTCAATACAAAGCCTTAAGCTTTCACGGACATCTATCTGCTCTTGACGGAAGCAAAAGCAAGACTAAAACTAAAACTGCTTGAACCCACTTTTATAGGTAGCGATGAACACGGTGGAAGTTTCCAGAGAGAACTATCCGTGGAATGTACCAGAAGAGACTCGATTATGATTACGTAACAGAAGAGTAATATTAGGCTATTATGATTGTTAATGCAGAAAAACTAACTTTACAAGCCCCATTGGGAAAATCGCGCCATATGACCAAAATGCCGCCAAGCTTGGTGACTTTTGACGAAATTTCGCCAACGTAGGCGCCAAAAATAAGTCCCCAAAAGTGAAGTTACTGAAGGTCTAGGACCAATATTTCTCCAGATTTCTAGAAACTGCATACAATTGAATGGGAAAACAAAACCTCCGTATCTCGCGTTCTAGTTGGCCAATTTTGATGCAACAAAAAGCAAAATTTAACTATTTGAAGCGCACGATACGAATTTTGAACTATTTTAAACCCCTGAACAGCGGGTTTCCCCTAAAATTCGTAACAATATGCTATAAATGAATATAAGTTTCCAAACTAAGAAAACTTTTGGTAAAAGTTTACACATTTCCTTTTAAAGTGAAGAAATTTTTTAATGTTCAAAATATTTTTAAAAGCATTAGAGACCAAAATTCCAATTAAGCTGTATTTGCTTGTAAGGCATCGATTTAATCATTGATATGTGCCTTGCAAAGGTCTCGAATGCTCTTTAAAATATTTTGAACCTGTAAAAATTTCGTCTCTTGGAAAAGTGAAATCTAGTGAAAGTTTTCAGGAGAGACCAACCACCCTCCGTTACGAAAAAAAATTGGTACCTGAGAGAGAGGTGGTCGCTGAAAGATGTATAAATATTTAGTAGTCAAGAAAAAGAAATGATCAAGCATACTGTTTATTTTGTTATTTAAGAAATTTCATACTAGTACATAAGTAATTATACAGATATTTTTAAAATTTAAATTTTAATAAAATATTTAGAAATTTCAGATTGCTTCACTTTTTTTTCTCTCCCCGAGATAATTTCTCTCTCTACTTTATTGTTTGCATCTGACAAAAGAGCATTTATCCCAATACCCCATATGCATTCTGAATTTGCCACAATAAAATTGCCTTTTGGGTTTTCCCCCAACCAAAAGTAACCGCAACATTTTCTTCGAATTTCTTTTTTCCACGTGACTCGATGATGTCAATGCTGTGCTTCAACAGTCGTAAAATCACTCGTTTCTTAGACGTCTTTTCGCTAACCTACAAGATTTGTATGCAATGGACAAATGTATGTGCCCCTGCTGTCGATTTGCATTAGAGCAACAGATTTGGAATGTGGTTTTCATTTACTTTACTTCCAGAAAAATGCAAGAAAGTTTTCGGACAGGGCACCGGAACCGGTCGCTTATAAAGGGTTGTGTGGTCTCTTCTAGAGGATCTTTAAGATTAAGTAGATAGGGTAAACAATCGGTGCCTTCAAAATGTGGTCGTTTGGGGAGGGACTGCTTAATAGAGGTGGTCACTCAGAGAAATTGTACTGTACCTATATTTTTCTAAAAAGTTTTCTTAGTTTTGAAACTTTCATTCATTTATAGGATATCTTTGCAAGAATAAATTTTTATTTTATGACTTTCAGGGTTCCACAAAAAAAACTTCTACTTTTAAAAATTGTATTTTTACTTAATTTTTATTTTTTCGTTTTCAGTTACAAATAAAATACATGCTTTATTTTCTTACAATACCTAATTAGTTATCTTTATTAAACTTATTTACTGGTCAAGAACTTTGTATGAAATCATCTTACTACTTTTTAAAACTACGAATAATTCAGTAAAGATCATGCAATAAAATTATATAATATTATTCAAACTACAGACTAATACTTAAAATAATTTTTACGAACTTATAAATAATATGCTGTCTGTAAAGCAAACACAGACACATCGCAAGAGAAAACAGTTTCCTCCATCATAAGCAGAGCCTGCAAGAACCTATAAATAACTATAGCAGCTTCGATCAAGACAATAAGCTAATTTATTAGCAATGCAAAAATTTACTTTCGTTATTCAGAAAAGTAAAACTATACAGAGAGTAAACATTTCAATCTGAAATATTTTACAATGCCCGCGGTGCTATTACTGGGAATCATGAACAGCTGCACATTTTATTTTATTTTAATTCCCGATTAATACGTTGGTTTTAAAAACAGTCATGTCATGTTTACTTCTTTCGAATAAAATTAGAAGTAAATTATCGTAACTCACTACTGCTATTTATTTAAAAGCAGGAAGTTTTCTGTTTTTTGAATTACTCATATTAAAAAAAAGGCAAGATGGCAATTTAAAATCTATAAGTTAAAAATAATAAGGCAAGCAGGGGATCTTATCATGCGAGACTAAACGAATAGATATTTGAAATGTCAAATGAAATAGAAATATAATTTATGAAATAAATGTCTTCATTTCATTTTCTAATGATATCTGCTGCAATTGAAGTCTTATTTCAAATTTCAATTTTATTCACGATGAAGAAAATGTCATTCCATAATTTAAAGTAACGGACAGAAGAATTTCAACGACAAAAAATTTGATTTTTATTAATGCTTCCATATATTTTACATTCATTACATGTAAAATAAAACTTAATAATTTCGGAAATTTTCAAAAATGAAAACGCATATATGTTTTCAAACTTCTAATAAAATTTAACCAAAACCAGTAGATAATACTTTACAGAATACTTGTACTTTTTGTTTCAAAGAACATATCCTTTATCAATTGCAAACCTTCTCACTAGAAAACCAATATTAGACAAATATTTCTTCTATTAACTAAACTATACGCTTAGTAATAATATTTAGGTGAGAGTTAAAAATAATTTCTTTAAAAACGTAGAATCATGTAATAGGATTATTGTCTCTCAATCATGTAATAATATTCATTATAGTCAATAGTATTTTGTCGTATATCTCACTGTTTCTCTCTCTCTATATATATACATTTAATGTATATAATAAGGGTCCTTATTATATCGCTCTGAGCTCATGTGGAGTATAAAGCATAAAACAACATAGGAAATTAATTTACAGCGCATTTATTAGACAGATAACAAATGTATTTTATGCATATAGAAATAAATTTATGTGCATACAATTAATGCATAGGAATGGGGTCAATAACGAATAACTAAGCTCAGAAAGTGGCGACTAATTAAAAAAAATTAAACTTAATGGCTATGGCAGACATTTGGCTTAATTTCTCCAGAACTAGACAATCGATATGATTCATCGCTAGCTTATTCTAAAGATACCACCTATATTTTAGAGAATTTTGATTATTATATCTACGACGTTGTTTGAAGAATCGACGATTAAATATTTTTGCACATTTTTGATTTTGCATTTTTTTTCACTGTTTCAATGCTTGTAACTCGCCATTTAATTTATATATTGTATAAACAATTCATATTGATTACATGATTCTTTCCGTTTTTTTCTTAATATGCTATTATTTTTTCTGCAGATTCTTTAGTAAATCCAGAAATGAGCATATTTGAAGGATTAGGAGGATTTCCATTCTATCCGTAATAACTTTAAAAAGGTTAGAGATCGGACACGATTTCTACATCGATTTATGAACCACATGAGCTCTGGTATTACCCCTCTGAGTTTGTTGGTAGTGAGGAATCACCCTGTATATATATCTTATTAAACATAAAACGTAATTTCTCTTAACATGTACTTCCTCTCTGTTGGAAGCAGCATGGAAATAAAATTTCCTTGGAATAACTGTATTATATACTAGCTGAAGTACCCGTTCTTCACGGGAATGAATGGACTTTTTGATATTACGATTTGTAGTGATTACTATTTATTGTAATGAAAAGATATAGCAAAATGGATATCGCTTTATATTGTGTTCCATAACCATGCATACCGAGTTCCAAGGCAATCGTTTGTACGGTGCAGAAGGCCATGCGGCGTAGCGCAATCTAGTGGAGAGTTTCAGCAAAACGGATACGGCGAAAATATTCTTCGCATTCAGATATCGATGAATACGAAATTTCAGGACGATCGGCTGGACAGCCCTGATGACGCGACATCTAGTAGCAAATTATATAGGAAAATGGATAGCGCCAAACTCTTCCCCGTGTTCAAATATCTATGTATACCTATTTTCATAGCGATCAGTTGCACAGTCAAGAAGTGATACACTGCAGCGCGATCTAGTGGTTAATTAAAGTAATGATTTGCTACAGTGCCGTCAAGTGGCGAGTTATAGCAAAATGGATAACGCCAAAATATTCTCATTTTTCAAATAGCTATGTATACTGATTTTCATAGCGACCGTTTGAATGGTCACGAATTTGGCCTGCTGTAGCGTCATCTAGTGGCGAGTTAAAATAATAATGCATTGCAGTGCCATCTAGTGGTGAGTAACATCAAAAGGAACTCAGTCAGAATATATTCTTCGTGTTGAAATGTGTAAGTATAAGAAATTTTATGCCGACAGTCGAACGGTATAGAAGTTGATGTGTTGCAGCGCCATTTACAGCAAAATGGATACTGAAAAATATTCTCCGTGTTCTAATATCCGCATGTACCAAATTTCATCGAAATCGGTTGGACGATATTCGAACAGTAAACGGCTAAATGGAATAGAATTCGACGTTCTGCTGCGCCACCTAGTGGCTAGTTAAAGGAAAACGGATAGCATAAAAAGCTTCTCAATGATAAAAGACTTAGGTGAACCAAATTTCATGGTGCAACGGTGCTGGAGTTTTTCAACCTCATACACACATACCAACATTCATTTTTATCTATAACCAGTATCATTATATATCCCAGTCTCAAATAAAATCCAGTTTCAAATCTAAGCCTCGCCAAAGTGCCAACATACGCCATTTTGCAAGAGTTTTTTCAGGAAATCATTCGAAGCATTGACTTAGCAGCAATCAATATGGGAAATGGTTCGGCCGCCAAAAAGTAAAGCACACATTTATTTGAAAATCATTATCAACTATAACGTGTTTTATTCATCGTTACTCCGATGTACTAAATGAGAAGATTTCAATTTTCTGAAATTTGGCGGAATTCCCCCAACTTAAATCAATGTACTCAATTGGCGAAAATTCTGAAGATAGATCGCTTGAAATCCCTTAATAACTGCATTATTTCTTCACGGATCATTAAAATTTAACGCTGTATTCTAATAAACCCTTTGCACTTGCTTTCAAAAATCTATTTCCTTAAGCTCTCAATAAATTGCGCCAAGCCGAAAACTGTGCAAACCGCTAGAACTCACTTTCTCAAAATCAGCATTTGATCCATTTTATTTTTTCGCCAAACTAAAAAATATTACATATTAGCCTCGGAAATCTTCAATTCTTATTGTTTTGCGTATAAAACATTTCATTCCTGCTCCGATTTTCCCATGCACACGATATTATAATAAAAATTAATAATCTTACAAATATAAACTAACAAAAAAAAATCATTATTATTCTTTTATTTTTACTTTGAGAATTTAAAACATCTTATTCGGCAAAATCGCCACACATGGCAACCACGATCATTATTTCACACTTTTTTCACTACAGGGGTTACAATTATGGAAAGGTTTTTGAATGGAGAACATAAAAAATCTCTTAAATTCCGGGAACGGGTGGACTTTCAAAGTTTTAAAGTGGACTATGATTTATTCTATATTATTTTACATATCTGTGCAAAATTTCAGGCTGATAGGTCCATTTTTGTGGATTTGTATACAACTCAAATCCACAAACAAACAAACAAACAAACAGAATTTCATTTTTATTTATAAGATTTTGTACTGGTTAAACTCTCTGTAATAAATCCTTAACAATCGCAAATAAAACGATAGTAAAGTAACGAAAACGTATAATAGTAATAAAGGAATGGTCTAAAAAAATCGGCCATTAGTGGGCGCTGTTTTTTTTTCTTTTTTTTACGCTTCTGCGTATTTAAAAAGCAAGCTTTTGCCAACAAAATTAATTCTATTCATACTAATGTAAAAACTACACTAAATGTATTTGTTTGTCCACTTAAAACAAATAACTTTTTCTTCGTTCTAATGGCAGAGTCAGCGGCCTACTGGAGACTTGACCACTACAATGGGCGCAGATGTTGGTCATTTCATTATGGGGGTGCCTAGGAGAAAGACCAACGCTGGATGGAGTGGTTTCCTAAATTTGAACTAATTTCAGATGAAAGACCTAGCACCTGAAATCGGTATCCGCAGAGGCACCGTTCGAACATGGAAGACATAGTACCCGCGTGCAAATTTAATGTGCACCAGTTCTCACCAGCGTACCCGGTTCCACAGCAGCCCAGCCAAGAGAAGTTTTCACCCTCCCAAGAATTGTCCAAGTTGATGCTGATTCACTTCTCGTGGTCTTAACCCTTTGAGGCGCAACTTTTTCCCAATACTGAAAAAAGGGCAGCCGTTGCCATCGCTCGACTTAACTACCAGCAAGATGTGCCCGGCACAGCCTGCTGTCGCCAAAAAAGGGTCTCTAGATCTGTGGCACGCGATGAACGTTTCGATCGTCCGCCATCTTGCTGGTAGTTAAGTCGAGCGATGGCAACGGCTGCCCTTTTTTCAGCATTGGGCAATCGATCCTGCTGTTCCTCGCATTCTTCCTTTTTTCAGCAGATGTCAGTGCTGTTAA
>JAWZYV010016530.1:0-41850 GCA_038373885.1 Cheiracanthium punctorium | reverse complement strand
CAAAATGTACAAAATATTCTACGGGTTATAGGTTTTATGAGTTATATCAAAATATCGAAATAATTTTTGTGCGCCACATTTGGCGATATTTCGGCGAAACTCGTCCAATGTCGACGAGCATTTGGCGAGAATATTAAGCATGGACCAACAATGACAGATTATCGCCAAATTTGGCGATATTTCGCCAAAACTCGCCAAGAACGATGACAAATGGCGAATACGTTGGGCATGGTGACCAAAATGACTGTACTATCGTCCAAATTTGGCGACATTTCGGGCAAAACTCGCCAAGGGCCTGAGGGACAGACGGCGAGATTTTGAGGCATGTACCACACAACGACTGTATTACAAAATTGTATTATATTGAAGATGTCTGTCCATAGACATTAAAGTTACTGAAATTCTTTTCGGTGGTCCTGTAAATAAACTCTCCAAATAGATTTTAACCAAAAAATCGAGATGCACAACTAGATGTTACAACAATCTCTTATATATGAATTTCATAATAGTTTTTGAGCATTTGAGAGTTAACTATGCACACACGTACACACAAAAGTCGCCAAGCTTGGCGACTTTTGGCATAGTTTCTTGAGGGAGGCACGTTGTCGCGTGGTCGGTACCATTACCTAACTTATTGTGGTTAGGACGGTAATTTTATTGTGGCGTGGACATGCTCAGATGAATCTCCTAACATTGCATTGACCAGGAATAGTATTGGAAATCTTTTGAGTGTTTCCTTGTAGCAGAACTGTAAATGATACAGAGACCACTTTTTTAATGTGGAGGAAATTTATTATTCTAACTCTTTATACAGCAATAATATCACTTCTGAAGTCGTTTGAAATAGCCAATACCTCTAAATAACGCTTTTGAAGAAATTTCGGCCATAGAAGCGTAATGTATTTCGAATTCTTTTAGGCGGTTCTGGTAGATAAACTATCCGAGTCGAAATGGAACCGAAAGGGGAGGTGCTACAAAACTAGGTGTTACAAACAATCCAAAATATTAAAAAAAAAAAAAAAAGTTTCAACATTTCTACGTCTAATAGTTTTTTGAGATATGCGAGTTTAATGAATTTCGGCCCATTGAGACGTAATGTTATTTCGACTGTTTTGGGGCGGTACCCTGTAGATAAAACTATCCAATCGGATGGAACCAAAAGGGGAGGTGCACAACTAGATGTTACAACTATCCAAAATATGAAGTTTTCGACATTTTTCTACGCCTACTAGTTTTTTGAGATATGCGAGTTTTAATGATTTTTACGGCCCATAGAGCGTAATGTTTTTCGAAGTCTTTTGGGCGGGTCCTGTACAATAAACTATTCATTCGATTGCGTACCAAAAGAAAGGGGAGGTGCACAACTAGATCATAGAGCCAATCCTAAATATCAATATCTCAACATTCCTGTCTACGACCACATAGTTTTTGAGATATGCAGAGTTACATACATTACGTTATGCTACGTACGTACAGACCGGCATGGCTAAAAACTGACCCACCATAAATCTCGGCCGCTGGGTCAAAATGAAGTTGCAGACGCGTTAATTATGATCGTGCATGCTAGCCTCCGATGAGATGCATCGAAAAAAATTTTAAAAATTCAATTTAGAGGTTAGTCACAATCGGATTTTTTTTGTCGAAATTTTGGCCCCCAAAATTTTTCGGGATCATCATTACCTTCCTTATACTACGTACAAGGAAGTAATAAAATAAAAGTAACACGTTTTCAGATTTGTATACGACACCCTACCAAAAAAAAAAAAAAAAAAAATAGTAAAATGTGCCACCATACACCTTACATGAGGTGATGTTACAAAGTTGAGACTGTATATTTTTTAAAAAGTTGTCAGGGATTCCTTAAACAAAGATTGAGCCTAGGGTTGTGTACATGGGGGAATAACTGAACAGTGGCGGGATTCCAGAAATTTTTTGGGGAGTGAGGGGCTAACTTAAAAAAAAAAAAGAAAAGCCTTTATTTTCACCGAATTGAAATAGTACTATAAATCAAATTTTAGTCTAAACCAATGTGCATTGCTTTTGGAAGGGGCTAAGTTATAATAAATATGATCATTTTAGTTAGTGTATAATAAAGCAGAATGTTACCCCTTAGTAATCTCTTTTGGGGGGGGGGCTGAAGCCCCCTAGCTCCTCCCCTGCATCCGCTACTGAAACTGAATATAAACGATTATTCTAGAGTGGGAAAAAAAAAAATCTTATAATTTTTGTGCGACTCTTGAAATGCGATCATCTGGCGTGATTTTTTTCCCTTCGAGAAGCCATTGAAGAGTGGTTTACGTCAGCATATTTTTAATTTTTATATATATCTCTGACACTTTTTGAAATATAATTCTCAAATTTTGTACATCATCTCATCAGTGCATGGAGCACATTATACTAATTTGGAATTTTTTTTGAAAGGGGTCGTATACAGATTTAAAACGTGTAACTTTGTGAAAATTAAAGAGAGGAATTTTTTCTTAACGGACTCTTATTCCTTAACTTATTTTGGGCATTTTCTCAATTTACATTGTCCACTTATATCTGAAAATTCTTAACCCTTTGAGGCGCAACCCTTTCCCAATGCTGAAAAAAGGGCTGCCGTTGCCATCGCTCGACTTAACTACCAGAAAGATGGCGGACGATCGAAACGTTCATCACGTGCCACAGATCTAGAGACCCTTTTTTGACGACAGCTGGCTGTGCACGAACGTTTCGATCGTCCGCCATCTTTCTGGTAGTTAAGTCGAGCGATGGCTTTCAGCAAGCAATCTATCCAGCTGTTCTCGGATTCTTCCATTTTTCAACAGATGTCAATGCTGTTAAAAAGAATCGTGACCATTTTTTTACGGGAAATGACGTGCTGAAAAGTAAAGGGTTCTCGTGGAGCTATGTCACCCGCAACTATTTTTATAGAAATCCAATCTATTCTTCGTGACTGGCAACAGTCAACAGTCAAAACGAGTTTGGTGTTCCCAGAGCGGGAACACTGCGCGTTAAAGGATTAAAGCCCGTTACTACCTCTTTGGGACACCCTGTATAATTGCGAGTTATAGCCGGATCTAGAATTATTTCGTAAGCTGAAACCACCATTAAATAAGTTTTTGAGTTGGATTTGGTGTCAAAGAAATTTATTCGATTGCCTTTCTATAAACTGATAAATAACTATAAGATTGCGGGATATTGTCTTAGATTGAACTAGATTTAAGATATTTTAGGTAAACACTGTGCATTCTACAAATAATTTTTTAAAGTAAATTTTTCAAAAATGAATTTTAAACGTATTTGTTTTCATTATACAAAAATGTCAAGTTAGAACCTAATTCAATTCTTCCTTCACGGAATTTATTGCCCTGTGTATGGTTCTGCATACGTTACTACCTTATGAATTTGGATATTATTCTAAAATGAATTTTGAGTTCTGGTGTTGTTGCTCCCATAGTTGCAAGCAAAAGACATAACGGCAATGATTCTGTGGCGGCACAAGATCACCTCCGCGCACACAACACCCGGCAATTGAAGGCCGGTCGAATAGGTACATTTTGGCCGAGCTGGATTGCGCCTCATTCTACCCCCGATAAGTCCCTGGGTTCAAACCCAGCTCTCGCCCGCACGCTTTCCACATTGGCGACCCGGACAACGAACACGCATTCTCCTTCTCACCTACAGCGACAGATGGCGCCAGCACCGCCCTCTTCCATCTCTCGCTCGGCTCTTCCAAAGTCCGCAACGAGCGGCAGCTACCTCACAAAGTCCACAACGAGTGGCAGCATTCCATAACGCTTGGAATATCGTTCGTCAACCTCCGACTGACTCTCTAGGGGGGGGGGGGGAGTAGTGTGGCGGCACGAGATCACCTCCGCGCACACAACAACCGGCAATTGAAGGCCGGTCGAATAGGTACTTTTTGGCCGAGCTGGATTGCGCCTCATTCTACCACCCATAAGTCCCTGGGTTCAAACCCAGCTCTCGCCCCACGCTCTCCCTTCAATTCCATTTCTATGCTGAGAATCATTTGTCTTCATTGATGCGGGGGGACGCTAAGCACTGGAGATGATTATACAGATACGTGTTTGTAACGAATAGATTAAACATGTTTAGAGGGGTTAATTTTCAAACAGGTTCTTACAGGTTAAATTTGTCGTTTCTTGATTTTAACTGTCGAGGGTAATCAGAGCCGCAACTAGAAAAGTGGGAGAGGGAGCAAGCGGGGCACGTGCCTCGGGCACTGTCAGGGCCCGATTATGACCAATAGGGACCCCGGGCATTGATGAATTTGGGGGTCCCCATCTATAAAATTTGTTTTCTTTTTCATAAAATTTTGATATATAAAAGAATATTTCAGAACAACATTTGAAACTGGGGGCCCTTTTGAACCGGGGACCCTGGTCAAAGTCGCGATTTGCCATGCGATAATAAGGATCTGCTCACTGTGCTGACTGGAGTGACAAGTTAAGTTTTGCCCCGAGTGACGTAAACTCTAGTTGCCAGATTGTGCGTAACTAACTAATCCGACCTACGTTTGTTGTCTTTTATGGAAACCCTTTTAATACAAATGAACACCGCACCTGTTTTTGTAATGTTGATTTCGCCTGACGGAATATTTTTTCTTTACACTTTTTGATCGCGCGCATATTCGAATTTTAAATTCATGATCGTGTTGAAAAACATAAATTTGTCCACTGACTTTTAAAACTAAGGGGGCGAATTTTAAAAACTGCAGATGGTAGGGACCTCTGTTCCCCCTTATAGATTACGCCTACGTAATAACGAGAAAATACGATGTTTTAGGAAAAAAATTTGAGACTTTCGTTTGAACAAATTTGCAAGAATATAAATTATTAAATTTCTATGAATTTGAAAATGCACTTATATGTATGCAATGCAGTCGCCCAGGTGGTGTAGTGGCTTAAGAACCAGTGGACAGTGCCTAATCGGCAAGTTCCCGCCCATCTATCTATCTAATAAATAAAGCAATGTGTAAACTGTCCGTTAGTTTGTCTGTCTGTCTGTGTGTGTGTCGCGTAGCTCCGAAACGGGTGATCGTAGACCTACCAAATTTTGTACGGAAATTCTCCAAGACGGGTCTCGACACACCTCGAAGCGATTTTTTCAAAATTCGAATTATTTTAAGAGATATCGATAAGAAAGTGTCGTAAAATGATCATTTTTGTTCTCGCCATTTCGCAATTGTAACCCTACAGTGGAAAGAGCGAGGTTTGAGCATATCTAGGTTGCCATGTTTGGCGAGTTTATTAAATTATTCAGCTCTTGAAGTAAAAATAAAAGAATAAGGATTTTTTTTGTTTGGGTTATTTGTAAGGTTATTTCTTAAGTAAAATATCGTGTGCATGTGAAATCAGAGCAGGAATAAAATATTTTATACTCAAAACAAAAATAGAATTTGGAAATTTTCCGAAAATAAATGTGAAACTTTTTAATTTGGTGAAAAGTGGGTTGAATATGCGATTTTGAGGAGGATTGTAACGCTTGGCGCTATTTATCGTAATTTAATCGTATGCTATTTGGGTTATGAATGCACCTGAGAATAAGTTTTTGAAATTTTCATTCTGTTGGAATTGTGCATTTTTCTGAGCATCTCTTTTCATCCATTCTACGAAAAAAAAGGGAAGACCCATGGATTATAATACGCTTTTAATATATAGCACTTTAGTGGCGTATTTAAAATCTGGAAAGTGTTACAGATTTTCTATGATTCTAGCGCTTGGCGCAATTTAATGAGAGGGTATTTTTAAAAACAAGCGTAGGTTATCTTATAAATAAAAATGAAATTCTGTTTGTCAGTTTGTGGATTTGGGTAGTATACAAATTCACAAAAATGGACCTGTCACCTGAAATTTTGCACAGATATGTAAAATAATATAGAATAAATGATACTCCACTTTAAAACTTTGAAAGTCCACCCATTCCCGGAATTTAAGAGATTTTTTATGTTCTCCACGCAGAAAGCTTTACGTAATTGTAACGCCTGTAGTGGAAAAAAGTGTGAAATAAGCATCGTGGTTCCCATGTGTGGCGATTTTGCCGAATAAAATGTTTTAAATTCTTAAAAGTAAAAATAAAAGAATCAAAAAAATGAAGAGAAATCGGAAACCCTTTCAGATTTTAAATACGCACCAAAGTGCTATAGATTAAAAGCGTATCATAATTTATGCGTCGTCCCTATTTTCTTCCTTATTCCAAGGTTGGAAAGGGTATCATTATTCATGAGTGAGCAGTATGTTTCTTCCTTCTTTTATAAAACCCATCTTTGGAATCAAAATCTATCTTAAAATCGCCTACTAAAACTATTTTACAATCTTCGCCAAGTATATTACAACTATACTTCACCGTTTTAAATATTGTTTCGAATGTGCATCATAATCCATGAGTGTGCCGTGTTTGTCTTTCGTGGGTTGATTCCTACTGAAATGCCCCGACTCTCGCTAAGGTGGCGATCATTAAACATATGGAGCTACCACGACGATTTTTTGTATTTATGTCGCAATCGTAATTTAGAATTAAAATGGCGATTTGGAACAACATGTAAGTAAAGCATACCGTTACATTTTTATTTATTTTGGGTTGCCAATTAATGTAGTTTTAATAATTAAGTGTCTTCAAATTCCTTAACTGGTGCGTTTATCGCTAATTTGTTCACTTTAGTTTTCATCTAGTTCTTTTGGGAGCGTTGAAACGTGCATAACTCCTAGAGACCCATGACTGCGAAGCTCGCCAAAGTGCGGCGATTTTTTAGGTTGGCGAGAGTGGGTGGGTTAAAATAGGAACCAACTCTTTCTTGTTCCATAAAACACATCTTTGGAATCGAAATCTATCTTAAAATCGCATACTGAAACTGTTTTACAATCTTCGCCAAGCATATTCCAACTATCCTCCAACTTCGCCAAGCATATTCCAAATGTGCCGTGTTTTCCTTTCTTGTTCCACAAAACACTTCTTTGAAATTGAAATCCATTCTAAATCGCGTACCAAAACTGTTTAACAATTTTCGCCAGGCATAGTCAAACTGTACTTCACCTTTATAATACCATTTAGAAAGTGTATCATAATCTATAAGTGTACCGTATTTGTCTTCTCTCTTCCATAGAACACATCTTCGGAATTGAAATCTATATTGAAATCGCCTACTAAAACTATTTTACAATGTTCGCCAGGCGTTTTCTAACTATATTCGATACATATTTATAATAAATTGTCGCATTTTGGCACCCAGTTTAGCGATCATTTATCAAAAATTGCAAACCTTGTGCGACTTTCAACATTTTATTAACGCCACCCCCCCCTCCACATTATCTGGCAAACACATTTCAAAAGTGACTCGACTCGAAAATTGTACCAAAATCGTGTCTACACAAAAAGCAAGCTTGAAATTAATAGCACTCTGGTGCTAATAATGATTTTTTTTTTAGGTTTATATTTGTAAGGTTATTTTTAAATTATAATATCGTGTGTGCGCATAAGAAATGAGAGCCGGAATGAAATGTTTTATACGCCAAACAATGAGGATTGAAGATTTCCGAGACTAATATGTAAATTAATTTTAATTTGGCGAAAAAATAAATGGCTGATAGGCCGATTTTGAGAAAGTGAGTTCTAGCGATTTGCACAGTTTTAGGCTTTTTGGCGCAATTTACTGAGAGCTTAAAGAAATAGTATTTTTGAAAACAAGTGTATAGGTTTTATTAGAATACAGCATTAAATTTTAATTATCCGTACAGAAATAATGCAGGTTATTAGGGCATTTCAAGCGATCTAGCTTCAGAATTCTCGCCAATTGAGTACATTGATTTAACTTGGGGGGAATTCCGCCAGATTTCAGAAAATTGAAATCTTCGGCATTTAGTACATCGAGGTAAGATGAATAAAACACGTTATAGTTGATAATTTAAAAAATGTGGCTGTATTAAGGGATTACACTTTTCAAATAAATGCCTGCTTTACTGTTTGGCGGTCGAACCATTTCCCATTTTGATTGCTGCTAAGTCAAATGCTTCGAATGATTCCCTGAAAAAACTCTTGCAAAATGGCGTATGTTGGCACTTTGGCGAGGCTTAGATTTGAAACTGGATTTTATTTGAGACTGGTATATATAATAACACTGGTTATAGATAAAAATGAATGTTGCTATGTGTGTATGAGGTTGAAAAACTCCAGCATCGTTTCTACAATCACCATGGAATTTTGGTTCACCTAAGTCTTTTATCATGGAGAAGGTTTTTATGCTATCCGTTTTCTTCTAACTTGCCACTAGGTGGCGCAGCAGAAACGTCCAATTCTATCCGTTTAGCTGTTTGCTATGCGAATATCGTCCAACCAATTTCGATGAAATTTGGTACACACGCGGATATTGGAGCACGGAGAATATTTTTCACTATCCATTTTTGCTGTAACTTGGCGCTAAATGGCGCGGTAACGCATCAACTTCTATACCGTTTGACCGATCGGCATAAAATTTTTTATACTTACACATTTGAGCACGAAGAATATATTCTGTGTTACTTTTGATGTTACTCACCACTAGATGGCACTGCAATGCATTATTATTTTTTACTCGCCACTAGATGACGCTGCAGCAGGCCAAATTCTTGATTATTCAAACGGTCGCTATGAAAATCAGTATACATTGTATGTATCAGTATGCATCAGTTCAAATAGCTATTTAAACAATGAGAATATTTTGGCGTTATCCATTTTGCTATAACTCGCCACTTGACGGAGCTGTAGCAAATCATTACTTTAATTAACCACTAGATGGCCCTGCAGTGTATCACTTCTTGACTGTGCAACTGATCGCTATGGAAATTGGTAATACATAGATATTTGAACACGGGGAAGAGTTTGGCGCGATCTATTTTCCTATAACTTGACACTAGATGAAGATGTCGCGTCAACAACGTGAACTTCAGGACTATCCAGCCGATCGTCATGAAAATTCCTATACATCGATATCTGAATGCGAAGAATATTTTCGCCGTATCCGTTTTGCTAAAACTCGCCACTAGATTGCGCTACGCCGCATCGCCTTCTGCACCGTACAAACGATTGCATTGAAATTCGGTATGCATGATTATTGAACACAATATAACGCGATATCCATTTTGCTATATCTCTTTGTTACAATAAATAGTAATCACAACAAATCTTAATATCAAAAAGTCCATTCATTCCCGTGCGAAGAACGGGTACTTCAGCTAGTTATAGATTTAAAAATATGCATGTAATGTATTATTAAAAAATTGTATTGATGTTTTCCAGCATTAATGTGTGTTGCTGGAAAGAAAGATGTACAGGCAGTCCAGCAAGGTTGAATAAGTAAGTGACCATTTGACCCTGGCGAAAAATTTGGCGACTCGAAGAAAGTTCTCGAAAGTAGCGGAATTTTGGCTGTATCTCAATTAGGAAAGACGTTACGAGAAAGATCCAGAAAATGGCGTCATAACGTACTTGGAAATCTATAAATGCCCGACTCTCTCTCGCCGGGTGTGCAGAGTGATAGATCACCCTCCTTCAGCTTCGAAAAGGTTCACGCACCACAAGTACCTTAAAGCGAGAAATGAAAAAATAAACACAATAATAATGTAAATAATTTTGTAAAATAGCACATAAAAATGTTCTGACTGACTATAGATTTATACATGTATTATTTCACAAAGTTTTAATATCGACGATACGTACATATTTTTATGTTAAAGTAATTAAAAAACTTTGTAAAAAACACACATAAGAAGTAAAAGGAAAGAGGATACGCGTTTCGTTCAAAAATTGTTTTGAACTTCTTCAGTCCAAGCCCTTCGTAGTAAAGAACACACGTCGTAACCACACACGTCACCAGTATTTTGAGTGTTTTTTCAGATATTTTTATGTTATTTTACAAAGTTTTAATTGTTGCAACATCTTTTCAGCTTGCTCTTGCTTTTTGTTTATTTCTTCAGTGCTCCTTCTACTGCTGTTCTATGTGAGCTCTCCGCAGCTGAAGAAGGTTGAATTTTTTTCACCCAAAACATGTGTACAGACGATAAGTACATTTTTATATGCAGGGAATGGTGCAGACTAAATTTGGGTCCGTTTTATGGCCCACAAAACACACAGCTTCACAAAAATACTATCCATTAAACGGCCCTTTCATTGACATTTTACGGTATATTTTAATTTGTTTTGTAAATCATTTTAAGGAAAAGCGTTAACTTTCACAAAAAGAGATATTGAAATTTAAAAAAAAAATTCACAAAAAGGAACAATGGAAAAAAATGTTGGATCGTTCCCTGATATGTGTTATCTTACAGTTCTAACTAGGGATGTAATGAATATTCGGTATTCGGCCTATTTGGCTATTTTGCCGAATTTTCAGTTGGCCGAATATTCGGTAAGCCGAATGCTGAACAGATATTCGGCCGAATAGTTGTGGCCGAATATTGCTACATATTCAGTTGAATAATTTCAGAACAAAGAGAAAAAAAAATTAAGGTGTGTTTTTAAATGCATTTACAAATAATATTGCTTAGTTATACTTCAATATGTTAATTTCATATTATAAAATATCCTAAGTCATTGAATTTTAAGCTGAATGAAACATAATCCGATTTTTTAAATAATATTACAGAAATGCAGACTTTTTCTACTTTCTACTTGGTTTTTAACCTACTTTAGGAGGTGGGTGTAGGAGGAATCTTTTCAGATCCTTAATTGCAAACATAATTTTGAAAAGCTGTTACATATGTTTTCCTAGAGGCTGTAAAACCCAAAGCATGATGTTTAGATGCCGAGATTAATCGCATTTACCATAACATATTTATTAAATTACTAGCAGACTCCGGCGACCAGTTGGTTCGCCATGTTAATAAATCTTGTTTGGAGAGAATCCTGTTCCTCACCGGCTTCCTTGGCACTGAAATCGCTCAGATTCTGAATAGAATTTAAAATTAAGATGGTTACAAACAGGAGCGGCCCTAAGGTAAGTGGCGCCCCCTGCTAATGTAAAAAAGCCGTCCCCTTTTATGCTCTACTTAGTTTTTGAGTTCGAATGACGGCCCTTCGAAGCCGGCGCCCCGATGCAATGCTTACCGTGTCGGGCCGCCCCTGGTTACAAAAATAAGATGGTTAAATGATAAAAACCTACAAAAAGGAACAAATTATTTTCGTCCTATATTAATTCTGAAGAGCTTCTGGATATATTGGCCTTTATCAAAAATGGAAAGGAAAAAAACTATGAAAATCTGAAACGCTTTCAGATTTTAAATACGCACTAAAGTGTACTATGTATTAAGTCGTATTATAATCCATGGGTCTTCTCTATTTTCTTTTCTTATTCCATTAAGTGGAAAGTATATCATTATTGATGGGTGTGATTAAACACAATTAAAATTGATATTTCTAACAATTTACTTTCTGTATGTAATACATTAGAAATAGATGGTAAAAAGCTGCGTAGAAAAATGTACAATTAGAACTGAAATAAAGTTTAAACACTCATTCAGGTGTATTCATAATTCAAGTAGCAGAAGCAGACGATAAATAGCGCTTGGCGGTAGAATTACATCTCCTCAAAATCGTATATCAACCATTTTATTTGTTGCCAAATAAAATGGTAAAAAAGTTGGTTAAAAAAGTTGCATGTTTTAGTCTCGGAAAATTTCCAAATCATATTTTTCTTTTGAGTATAAAACATTTCATTCCTGCTCTGATTTCACATGCACATGATGTTTCTCTCTATTCTAAAAAAAAGTAAAGGCCGCTGTCGCCGCCACTGTCAAAAGCTTGTCAGCGTATCTCCTCCTAAACCGTGGGGATTTGAGTTTCGACTAAGGTGCCCACAGATTCGAAAAATTCCGAGGAACCTGCTAAGCTGATTTAAATTTCGAAAATCGAATTATTTTAGAAGATATTAATAAAAAACTGAAAAAATAAACCGAATGGTTGCCAGATTTGGCATAAAATCATTCATTCCTTTGCAACAAAGCGTTTCCAAGTATCTAGAATCGCGTGAAATTTACAAACATGAGTTAGAATTACGCCCATTTTACGCCAAAATAAAAACTATATGAAATAAGTAACTCAAAATGTGTTACACAAAGTTGACAATTTTCAAATAGTAAGTTCGCTTAGACAACAGGAGTTTAGAATTAGCGATTATTCGTTTTTCCAAAACAGAATAACTAATATCTTGAAAATGAAAAATAATTAAAATGCAGATTATTTTAAAGTCGGTTCTCGTCCAGCTGGATTATTTGCTACCAGTAGAAATATTTGGCGGCGTTAACTATGCCATTATAGCAGTTACAGTACACTTTGGATATTTGCTAGCGCGACGAGATGGTATAATTCGTGGTGCTAAGTACGCCAATCTGCAAACGATTATGTATATGAAACTATGGATAACGGTTTTCCAGGAACCTTACATGAGCAGTAATTATAGGTCGTGAGGATGTGTAAATCGCCAAATAATGAAAAATCGCCATTGGTGGCAAGCTATCCTTGCTGTTCCGTAGTTTTTATCAAAGAAAACTTATATTGTTTTCTTAGAGCTAATTATAAACTATACATATACGCAAGTCGTCAAATTATGAAAAATCGCCATGGGTGGCAAATACGCAAGGTGTCCAATAGGTTTTACTTAATTAAAAATACAGCTGAAACAGATGTTCTGATTTTATTACGCTTTAGCTCCTAATTAATATATAACATTTGAATGGCAACATTAAATATCATTGTGTTTCTGAGGAGTGCAAATAATTTTTCCAGCGATTATACGCGGAGTCCGCACTCCAGGTGGAGTATAGCTCAGGGCCCGTATAACACGGATTCCTATGAAGTTTAAATTTTTATGTACCAATGAACATGCAAGGACCAAGCAATTTGCAGCTCAGTAACATTCTATCTGATCCAATCTTTGGGTTTTGCCTGATAAATTATGTCTTTTTTACGAATAAGCCTTATTAGGGGCCTAATGCATCATACGAAAAGCGAGCGTAGCGAGTCTAGGGGCCTTGGCCCCTAGTATCTCAAAATATAATTATGCTGCTATTAGTGTTTAACTCTGTAAAGTTTTTCATGACCAAGATTTTTTAGTTTTACAGATAATATACTGTTGTGTGTTTTTATGTACCTGCAAATAATGTAAAATGAATTTTAATTAGTCTTTACTTAACATTTTATTAGAAATTTGAAGAGCGACATTTTATTTACAGTTAAAATGAAAATTTAAAAAAATTTAGTATTCGGCTTGAGCTATTGGCCGAATATTCAGTATTCTTTTCGTTAATCAGTATTCAGTTTCGTTAATTCGGTATTCAAATTATTATTCGTTACATCTCTAGTTTTAACTGTTTCAAAATAATCAAATCTTTTTTACAAAATCCTGCCATTTCCGGCCATTCGAAATCCTGCCATTTTTAGCATTTTCATACAATTTTAATATACGTTTATATCAGATTTTTTCAAAGGAATCTTATGCAAATAATTGATTTGCACAAAATGGCTGTAGCAGGGTTCAACAGTAATACGCGAATAAAGGTGCTGTGCTTCAGTCTTGCCAAGCCAGATCAGTGGACGAGCATATTGGTGCCTGTTTCAAATCCAGGTCGCGTTCGCCGACCTAACAGTTCCGAGTTTTCCGCGTTTTCTTGCGAATCTTAGCGTAAATACGAATTAGGACCCCCCAGAGAGACTCCCACGGAGGGCTCCCCACCCATCGGCCTAGATCCCGTGTGTAGATAATTGGCCGTAATCCCACAATAACATCAATTTCGCAAAAGTTTATCGTTGCATCATCGCAAAGTAATCATCATACATAGAGCCTGTATAGCTAGCAGTCTGCCGACAACTATTTGCTTTCTTTTAGAGCACAACGGGCAATGTCCGGCACGCGGGCCGGATATGGCCAGCCACGGCATTTGATCCGGTCCGCGGAGCATATCAAAACCCCGTATAAAACTGCAAAAAATCATTCAAAATCCCATATAAAATCCCTATTATATGGTCCGGGACTTCGCTAATATCTTGAAGTTTGGCCCGCGACTTCGCTAACATTCTAAAGTTTGGCCCGGAACTTTTCAAAAGTTGCCCAAACCTGTTTTAGAGCATCATGCATTCATATCTAGTCGCAGTAGTTCTGAAAGTACATTCAAAGTTATTCTTGCAGAAAGCTACTTAGTTCCGGTTCGTAGCTTAAAAGTTAAGTGTAGATGGAAATTTCTAATAAACAGTCCGGTTGACAGGACGAAACAAATTTTATTAGACGTTCGATGAATAATTTGCTATACACAAATCGCAGGAATAAATATGCTTCATAACAACCAGTTTAACCTTTTACAGATCGAATTGAGATCCAGGCATATATATATATATATATATATATACACTGCTCAAAACAATTAAAGGATATTGTGGTTTTAGGTGGATCTTGTGGCTGGGAAACTTTTTAGCTGATTGATACATGGTCGACAGACAGGGGCGTAGCCAGAAATTTTTCATGGGGGGGGGCTACTAAAACTCATATACACTGCTGGCCATCGTAAATGCAACACCCTGAAGGAAGCATGCAAATAATATGAAATTTACAACATGCATTAGCTGAGGTGAGATATGCAAATGATTAGAATTTCAGCGCAGACGCACATCAAGCGCGCCTGTGGCGCCACCTCAAAGCGCTATTTAAGGCTTGGAGATTTCGACGGTTTCAAGTACAGCAATTGTGTTTTTCTTGCTTTTTTTTCAAAAAAACGATAAATTATGCCTCGTAGGAAACAACGATCATCTTTTGATCAAGTATCCGAGTTTGACAGAGGAAGGATAGTGGCATACCGAGATTGTGGGTTATCTTTCAGGGAAATCGGTCGTCGTATTGGACGAAACCAAACAACTGTGATGCGGATATGTGATCGTTGGGTGCAGGAGGGTACGACGGACAGACGTGATCGACCGCATCGACCTCAGTGCACCACGTCACGTGATGACAGGCAGATTGTACGCATGGCAGTGACGGACCGCTCAGTCACATCACGAACCATATCACAGCAGATTCAGTCTGTAACGCATCATCCAGTGTCTGCGCGTACCATTCGACGTCGTTTACAGCAGAATGGTCTGTCCGCAAGACGTCCGTTGCTTTGTCTACCTCTGACGCGGAACCACAGACGTCTCCGCCGCCAATGGTGCGATGAAAGAAGGATGTGGACGACAGAATGGAATGAAATTCTCTTTACTGACGAGTCACGCTTCTGTATGCAACACCACGACGGTCGGATTCGAGTCTGGAGACACCGTGGAGAGAGGATGCTGAACAGCTGCATTATGCACCGTCACACTGGTCCTGCACCGGGTATTATGGTATGGGGCGGTATCGGATATCTCTCTCGCACTCCTCTAGTACGCATTGCCGGTACTTTAACCAGCCAGCGCTACATCTCCGAGGTGTTGGAGCCAGTTGTCCTTTCTTACCTTCAGGGCTTGCCAACAGCCATATTTCAGCAGGATAATGCACGGCCACACGTGGCACGCATTGTCCAAGGGTTCTTCGTCAATCACCAGATTGAATTGCTTCCCTGGCCGGCGCGCTCTCCGGATCTTTCGCCGATAGAAAACATGTGGTCCATGGTTGCTCAACGACTGACCCAGAGTTCATCCCCAGCTGTCACACCAGATCAACTTTGGCAACGTGTGGAAGCTGCTTGGTCTGCTGTACCCCAAGAACACATTCAAAGTCTCTTTGAATCAATGCCGAGGCGTGTGGCAGCTGTGATCTCCAACAACGGCGGCTACTCTGGGTACTGATTTTGGCAGGAACCACGCTTCATAGAATGCTGTAAATTTAATCATTTGTTACTTGGTCAACATGTTATCTACACAATAAATTTTGTTGTGATATCTCTTGTTTTTCTTGGTGTTGCAATTTGGGTGGCCAGCAGTGTATATGTATACGTGTGTGTGATAATGTAGTGAAGAATATACATTTTGTATGGCAAAAAATTTCTCATGGGGGGGTTATGACCCCCTACCCCCCCCTTGGCTAAGCCCCTGTATGACAGACGTAGTAGGTTATATGAGAATAAATTACACATGTTTGGTAGAAAAAAATGCATTTTATTGCGCATTTGTGTAGAAAAGGAAAAAAACACAATTTGTGCATATGAGAAAAAAAAGAATAAGAAAAGGTGTTTTCTTCAAAAGAAATAGTTTTCTGTAGGGGGTATGGTTTCCACGGACGGCCAGCAACGTTGAACACCTTTGAGGCATGGGGTCAATGAGGCTATTAATCACGAGTTGGGGTATTCTGTCCCACTCTTCCAGAAGAGCTCTTTCCAGTTGTGGGGGTGGTTGGCGGCCAGCAACTCGTCTTCTACACGCTTAAAACTATCGAGCTAAATTAACGCTCCATTATTGATTTAAATTCTAAACAGCCGATTTAAATCCTTTTCCATTTAAAAACTCCAAGAAACGCTCCTTCGGGGACATAAACGCACCACCTCACCCCTCCGCGTTTAGTGCACTATACGCTTAATATGAATTTGGTCGAAAAACTACACATTCTTACGAGAGGCTGGGCAGGGCGGATTAAAGTGCTCTCTGGCGATTTGGCGTGCAGTCAGACTCCTTAGGCAAGAGTCGTTTCTCCCGCTGTTATACACTGCACGCTAGGGGTTGCCGCCCGCACCGCAAGTTGATCCGCGAAAAACAGTAGAGCTTCTACATTCTTTTTCTGTTGCAGTATATTTACATACAGCATTTCAATAATCCGTTTCTGTCACTGCTATGGAATAGAAGTAAGGTGTTAGAGGGGGAGGGGGGTGGGTTTTTAAAAAGTATATATTTTTTTATGCAATAACAATAATGGAAAATTGGGAAATTCAACGTTTGAGCATGAAATTTTATCTCGCAGCTATTTACAGTTTTCTTGTTATCTATTTATTTTTTCTTAATGTTTTACTTCTTTCCCTTGTCTTGCCTTTGCCATTGGGAAAAAAAAAAGACAAAATGTCATTGACAATACAAGAAATTTCCAGATTTCACCGTTCAATTTTTTTTTTTCCCTGTCTTTATACATAGACAATGTTTTGACTGGTGTTTATAAGTGATTTTTAAGCGATATTAAACTTTAAAATTAGAACACATTTTAAGAAAGGCTGATCTATGCAAACGAAATAGTTTTTCTGCTCTTTTCGATTTATAAATAGAGCGCTCAACGTTGCCTTACGCTGAGGCCTGTGGGCTGATTATGGATTGATGCAATTTATGGGATCTGCATCAGTTATGTTTCATCAATTTTTCATTTCAAATAATTGCATTGCTTCCGCACTTTAGCATTGAAAGACTAAAGTTAGGAAGCAACGCTGGACGCATAAGGGGACTAGTCAATTTAAATATCCTAACTATCCTAATTTAAACATTGTAAAGTAGAGAGCCTGCAGGTCATGACTTGTAAAGTTCATTTGCATGTAAACTACATCTATTTTCATTTGTGTATTACATGAAGTCTGCTTTAAAAAAAATTACAAGCAAAAAATATTCATTAGAAAAGTGTGTTTAAAATATCGGTTCTCCATCCTCTAAACTTAGCTGTGGGAATTTTCGATTAGAATAGAACGACCCCAGAATTTCTAACATTAAGATACTGTATAGGATAATTTAGGATTTTGTTTGTTTAAAAAGAAACATACAAAATATAACAATTTTAAAAGCCAATAGCCAAAGCCTTAAATATTCTTCAGAGCGATGATGCAACAATAGCAGATGCTTGTTCTGAATGGCTGAAATTATTGCACTATCCTGAATTAATTCCACATAAAGATCTTATTAAAAAACGAATGGATTTGGCTTTAGAACCCTTTCATTTTCTAGCATGCATGACAGATCCAACCCATAAAAATCAAGATCTATTAAGTGAAGCACAAAAGGAAATAGCAAGGGAATGGCTCATAGATTTTATGCCGAATTCTCATTCACTCTTGTTGGCATATGAAGCTGAATCAGAACCATTTCCAAGTACCTTCTTTAAAACAAAAGATGTAAAAGCCAAAATTTGGTGGAAAGCATTAACTAACAAAGAAATCAATCCTGATTTCATACATTTAATGGTGAATCTTCATTCCATACCTTGTAGCGCTTCATCTATAGAGCGAATTTTTTCTAACTTTTCCCATATCCACTGCAAATTAAGAAATAGACTTGGAGTACAAAAAGCTGCAAAGCTTGTGTTTTGTTATAGAATTCTAAGAGGCTGCAAGGACATAGATTGGTAAACTGAATTAATATTTGTGCAAACTACATTATGTGATAAAATTGTATTTACAATTTTCCTTTTGCTTTAAGTAAAAAATTAGTAAACTAGTCTGCATTGGATATATATTGTAATGTGTATTCTCATAATAATAGTTTTAAGTTTCATAATGGTAAATGTACAATATCCTTAAATATGAATTCTTTTAAGAGGAAAACATGGATGAAAGTTTTCTGTGCTTATTACATTCCTTAAAATGCACTACTTTCATATAGCATTCTTTTACTTATCTGTTAAGAAACTGTATTAGGCAAATATTGTTATATGGAAATAGTGGTATTAAATGCCCAAAACTTCCATCCATGAGAAAATAAAAAATAGCAGATTTATCTTCATAAAAGGGACAAAAAATAGTTAAACTAATAAGTTTTTTCAAAGGTGGTAAAAACCCTGGTAAAAACATGTTTTTCCAAAGACGGTAAAAACCGTGGTAAAAACCGGTAAATACCATCAGACGGTAAATACCGTCCAACCCTGCTATCAATGGATGGTCGTATGAAAGAGCTTTATTTGGAATTTTCTAAGGTTTTTTTTTTTTATTTCTAAACTTTTGGAATTAAAAATAAATAACTATATCCATCATCAACGTTTATGGATGACGTAATAAAGATCTACACTGGCGCAAGAGTATCTTGGAAAAAACGTTCTTCAAATGAGAATATTAACGATTTTACACATTTTTGAATTAGGTGACCAGTTATCGCAGCTCATTCAGAATCAACTGGAAAATTATTTTCAACCTTTAGATGAGTCCAGCAGCAAATAGGTCAATTAAACTCGGTTCCACTAGAACATCGAAAGTGAAGCAGCACCGGAGTGGTCTGTTCATGGGAGGGTGTACTCCTCTCTCGACTGTACTGTGGACTGTGTAAACCAAAAGAGAATGCTGGTGCCCTAAAATTTCCGTCGCTGCAATGTCCTCTTTGTTCAAGCGATACCGCTGGGGATATCAATCCAAGTGCTAGGTCTCTCATCCGGAATGGATTCAAAATTAGGAGACCACTCATAAGGGCAGCATTGGTCTGCCTATTTGGTGCCCCCATAATGAAATGACCAACATCTCCTACCCTCATAGAGGTCAAGTCTAATACAAATAGGCCGTTGACCTGGCCATTAGAAAGAAAGAAAAAAAAAAAAAAAAACCTTTAGATTAACTCTTTTAGCCCTTGAGGACACAAAAATCACCTAGTGTCGTACAGGATGGAGTCCTATCCTAATTTGTATGCTTAAAAAAACAGAAGACATTTTCTTCAAAAATTTAATAACTAGCATTTTATATTAGGTTTTAGTTACAAATTCAGTATCCATTATAAAAAAAAAACAAAACATATTTAATTCAAAGATAAATCAGGTTAGAACGGGTTGATCTCATAGAGGAAGGGTAGGGTTAATGGAGTCGAAGATGCGTAACAAGTTGGATTGTGAAAGGTTTCAAAAATTAAAAAATGGGAAAAGAAATCTAAAACACTTTCATATTTTAAATACACACTGAAGTGCTATATGTTAAGAGTATCATAATCCATGAGTCGGCCCTATTAGTCTTTTTTGCTTCATTACATAGGAAAGTGTATCATAATACATGTGTAGGCCCTATTTGTCATCCTTGTTTCATAACGTTAGAAATTGCATCATAATCCATAAATGTGCTGTATTTCTCTTCCTTGTTCCATAAAACACTTCTTTGGAATTAAAATCTATATTAAAACAGGGTTTGAATTGACGGGAGGGGGGATGCCCGGGATTGCCCCTGGCTGAAAAATGTAACATCCCTGGCTAGAGAGATATTAATGGATCCCTGCCAGGGATACTATTTATCCCCTGCTGGAGAAATGTTAAAATTAGTTCCTGTCCTTACAAATTCAACAGTACCTAACAATTTTAAGTATTGAAAATAGAAATTATTTTATTTACCAGACAAAAGAGCAAGTTACAAACATCCCTTTGAAATCGATATATACATGCCTGATGCCACTTCCCATTCTGCAACAAATTAAGACTGCGAAATGAACGAACAAGCGCTGTTCCACCAGAAGCCGAATTTGAGAGTAGACGTAGAATCGACATAGGCAGGAATATGTGTGCACAGAAAATCGGGGGTCGACTTTTGTTTAAGTGCCTTCCCAGACATGTTGGCGGCTGCATTTGTCATGTAATACTTAATATATTATGTGAGTGGAGCATTTTACGCCTTCCCTCTTTTTTTTTTCTTTTCAAATGTCCCCTCCAGAAGAATGTTTTCTTTCAAATGTCCCCCCCTGAAGAAAATGTTCAATTTGCACCCTGTATTAAAATTGCCTATTTAAAACTCTTTTACAATCTTTGTCAAACATATTCTAAGGATACTTCACCTTTATTGCTAGAAGTCAAAGTTCTTATATCAATGCTTATATCAATTCATTTAAGTCCAATTTAAATATTTTTTTCTTCGCTCTTAATTTTCCCATTTCTTCAAAATTTATTATTATTTTTTTTTATTTTGACTTCAGAATAATTGGATAAATATGATATATCGTTATTTTATTAGCAAAATGCTTAGAATCCAATATTCCTGGAAACATTACATAGTATCAGAGCTGAAGTTTCTAGAAATATCTAATTGCTTATAAATAGGAAAAAATAATATTAAATAATTAAAAGTATACATAATTTTGTCATCTGTTACAAATTAGCTACCTTTAATAAAAAAAAACAATTCTTGGTTAATTCCTAGTTTAGGGGTCTTCTCGGCACAATTTCAAAAATTGCCAACTTGGCGCATTTCCTCATTTTGTCCATGGGAGCTCCAACACTCATCTCCTAGGGACAATGGCGAATCCAGAAATTCTCTTTTGGGAAGGGCTAAATTTTGAAAAAAGCTTATTTCACAAATACAAAATGTACAAAATAAAGCAAAATTTTGGTCTAAACCAATAAAAACTTTTGTGAGAGGCTAAGTGATTAAAAAAAGATCACTTTACATATTCAAAGTGCATAATGTTACCCTTTAGCAATCTCTTTTGGGGGGGGGGAGGAGGGTGAACCCTCCTAGCTCCTCCCCTGAATCCGCTACTGTCCAGGGACATTACGGAGAAAACGTTAGAGACCTGCACGGGCTGGGCCGGCCCGCATGCCTTACTATGGGTACAGGAGTAATAAATCTGCTGTCAACAGCCTGGGCCGGGCCAGGCTGGACTTGTGTCTAGTGTTAATTTTTTATTCGTCTTCCTGCTACCTGAAAAAAATTTTAAAACTTTCCTTAATATAAAATGCCTGAAAAATATTTATTTATCGATTTATTTGGTCATCTTTATATTTTTTAGAATTTCTGGAATTTTTGAACTTTTACTCCTTAACTATGGGCCCGCACAGGCTGGGCTAGGCTGTGATGTTCGTTTCAAATTTGTTCTGGGCCGGGCCTACAAATTCAAGGATTCCTCGAGCCGGGCTGGGCTGATACAAGCAGGAAAAGCACCATCATCAGCACCAAATGATGAGCTGGTAAGAAATTTGTGCCTGCTTTTATTTATACTTAAACAAGTAAAGAATAAATCCCCAATATATATATAGTATACATTGGAAAACTATGGAGTACTATGGTATACTATGGAAAATACTTTCAAAACTCTTAGAAAGTATATTCAGAAGGAAAACCCAATAATATCGGATATACTATATCCCTGAAATATCCCAAATTTATTGTTTATAATGGAGCCTTGGTATGAATTTTGTTTTAGTAAATCCATACTTAAAAATTTTTTGAAATGTGACTTTGTAATGATCATTGTATTAGGGTCAATCCAAGTTAAATCAACAAATGGGTTGTACAGCACAATTTTTGATTTTCATAAGATTTTACAGGTGATGTATACCTATCGTCTGTAGTCTGTAATGAATGAGGAAATGGCAAAATATAAAGAAAAGCCTAATAAGAACTACAAGGTTTTATTTTCAAGTCAGGTTATATTTTTAAAATATATTTCAATTAAATTTGTTTGAATAAAATGTTTAATTTGGTAATTATATTTGAATGCTTAACCTATTTTTATTAGTGGTTATGGGTGGATTTTTGTATTATACTTCTAAAATGTTGTATCTCCTCTGTCTTTTAGAATAACAAGATAATTTTTGTTTTGTTTTAAAGTAGTGTGTAAATGCTTTGTACCCTATGATTTAGACATTTTTATCAACTGTCCCACATGAGTTTTTTTTTTTTGGGGGGGGGAGCACATTTTTAAATTTTTCTAAAGTCTAAGAAATTCTACTTGATGAATGACCACCAACAGGGGCTTTGCCAGAAATTTTTCATGGGGGGGGGTGTTACGACTACTGCAACTCATATGTATGCATACATGTGTGTGATAATGTAGTGAAGAATATACATTTTGTATGGAAAAAATTTCTCATGGGGGAGGGTTATGACCCCCCTACCCCCCCCCCCCCCTTTGCTACGCCCCTGACCACCAATAATAGCTAACTTTTTTTACCACACATAGTACAGGAAAAATAATTAATATTTACTTTTTGTCCATCTTTTTTTTAATGCTTAAAATGCCCCCGCCCAAAAAAAACAGTCCTATTTGGTCTTTTTACTAATTTAAATAAAAATTCTACAGCTTTTAGAAAATGAGTCTAAAATGGTGATTTTTACTCATCTGCAGAATAAATAAATACTATATATCAAGAACAATTTCTCTTTTTAACAAATTAAAAAAAAAACTGTTTTAGGATAGGTAAATACATAACACCTGACAAGATCTCATAAAAATCAAAAATGGTACAGCACAACTTTTGTTTTAAATTTATTGATTTTTTATGGAATGAGCCATCATTTATTTTATCTGTGCAGATTGATGCTGAATTCAGATGTATGCACCCAAATGCAGGTTGTTTTCTGGGTGCATTTCCTTCCGTGTATAGCGAAAGGATAATAAAGTATGTCAACAAACATAGATTGGACATAATGGAAAGAGTCACCGATCAATTAGATGGTATGTATGTATTTAAGTATAGTATTTTAATATATGTGTAATTGTTTAGTACTTGCGTATTAACATGTTAATTTTTTTTTTTTTTTTTTTTTTTTTTTTTGCTATTTTTTCTGCTCAAACAGAATAATTTAACTTCATTCAAAGAAAATCTATTATGTACCTGGTATAACTGGATAGATTTTCTTAATGTTTCTGGGATGGGTTTTATCCCTTCTCCCTCCTATCTTCCAATCTAGAGGGGGTCTATCTCCAATTCATGCTATAGAAGATGAATAATTATTTTATATTCATAAATTATAATATATTCTTATAGAATGGGCATAATCTCTCATCCCTAATAACTGTGTTCATACATGACACAACCTTAAGTGTGTATCTCCTCTCCAAGATATATAAAACTTTTCCTGACAACAACAACAAAAAAGTGTTCTGAAGATTTAGTCGATAGTAGTTATCCTTTTCTTCTTATTATTCAAGCTGGCATAGGCATCCCTACCTAATGATTATTGGGGGAGCGGGAGGACAAAGAGCAAAATATTCTCTTTTTACTAAAAATTAACATTAGTAAGACAAAATATTAGGGGTTATGTATCCCCCACCTTTCCCCATAGGTAAAGACGCCCAAGCTGATATTTGTATTACAAGCTGATATTTGTATTACAAGCTGATATTTATATTTAATCCATTCCATATCTTACCAGACCAAACTTTATAATTCTTCATTAAAAAGTTGCATTGTTTTGCAAAAGTTAAGTGATACATATTAATATTTAAAAAAATTTCTCCTCTTCAGATAATTTTAGATCTCTGATGATGCTTGCTGAGCTCTTGCCTGTTGTCAGGCTCAAGGAAAAGAATTAAGTTTAATTTGTAATCTGCCTCTTATTTATTCTGTATATTTCCTCTTTTTTGTTCTTCGGCTGCTTTCAGGCTTGAGTCGATTGCTAAAACGATATATTTATGAATTTAACAGGTAGAGATTTATTTGTTTAAAAGAAAATCTTTGACTATAGTGCACTTGTCTAAATGCTGCTTAATTAATAAATTTTTTGCTTCAAAATCTACTGACAAAAGCGAGCAATATTTGAAAAAGTTTTTTTTTCTTTTACTTAGATAAAAGAATGTTATCTGTTATGCATAAATGTTTAGTATAAATGTTTTGTTAAAAAATATTTATATGAACATAGTCAAGCTTTTAAATACTTCAAAAGTCACAGTTATTTGTTAATCTCAATATATCTTAATATTGTGCTAGAATTTCAAATGTAAAATGCATTAAGATGTTGACAAATCATCAGTTAGCTATATAATTATCTAAATGTGCAAGCTACTGATTCCATATTTCAAGTAAATAATCACATTAACTATTTTTCAGGTCTTCATCGAAGGAAAACAATCTGAGGTTCTGTTCAGACATATTGGGGTGATAGTTTATTTGTTATTTTTGTTATTTAAAATTCATTACAAATGCTTACAGCTAAGAATACCTGTTTATTGGATTTCTACCCACAATTCCAAAAACTGGACTTTCCCCGATTTCAGTTTTTTCCCTGAGGTTTTTTCCCTTTCCCATAAAAATTTTAAAAAATAACAATCCCATTTAAATTCTCAAAATGTCATTGAGGTTAATTGCTAACAAACTTTTTAAAAATAATCAAGCCTTTTTGAGATAAATTCCACCGATATTTTATATAATTTTATTATATGCTTTCTCATTTTTAACTATTTTACTTTTGAAATTTGTTCTAAATATCTTATGACAAATATGATTAAATACTTTTTTCTAAAAATATCCTCAGTTTTCCTATCTCTATCCTCAGTAAAAATTTACTAAAAATATCCTCAGTTCTTCCAAGAGCTTAGCAATTCAATAAATTTGGAGGGGAAGAGGAAGCTCTGTTACAGTTGATTTGGGCAAACAAACAAACAAAAAAAGCTCTGTACTGAGATAATTCATGGTAATCCTTTCCCTCCTCTAAGATATAGAAGGGCTTGAGTTCCCCCTGACTGAGGTTACTGAATAAAATGCCTATACTGTGTTTAAATATCAGACGATAAAATGTCGTAAGGGTGAAAATTCATTCTGTCGTTAATATGTTTCATGAAAATACTTTCTCTTTACAGGTAAATATATGCTTAGATGAAGTTGTAAACAGCCTAACTGAATCTATTTTTCATAATCCAACTTTTTTTTTCTAATTTTTATTTTTTATTCTACTGAGATGTGAATAATGATTTTATTCAAGTTCTCTGTGATTTTTTAAAATTTAATGTAGAAATAATACAAGTAAGTAGGCAAGGAATATTTAATTTTGTGATATTTTAATATTTTGTTGTATTTGTAACTGAGAATTGGCTTTTAAAGTCATCAATTTATTGTAGTTCGTCTCTCCATTTATATTCTCCATATTAAAGAAAAAAGTCACATTCAATCAAAAGAATATTCACAGAAATTGTTTATATAAATATTATATGAACATAATCTTTGAGTAAAATCAAAGAATAATCAGGAATAACTTTTTTCCCCCTTGAATCTAATAATCAATCTCTTTGTTAAATGTGGAGCTTTTAAAGCTTTTTGGAGACATGTTTTTAGCAGCACTATATTAATTCATAGTTGTACTACAAGCAAAATATCGAAATTTTTTTTAATCTGATCGTAGTTTTCAGCAATAGCAAAATTTAAGGACATCCCCCCCCCCCCAGGACATAAGATTAGTTTTCCCTATACTTTGTAGCTAAGATTATTTCATTTATTCAAGAACTGTCATCTATATTTATTAATGTTTTTAAGCTTCTATTGTTTGATCAAAAAACATGTTTGCTTTGCTTTAGCAAATAGCATAGCTGTGCACATGGTGGCCACTCGTCCTTGAAAACCTGGAATGTCCTTAAATTTTGCTATTGCTGAAAACTGCGATCAGATAAAAAAAATTTTCAATATTTTGCTTGTAGTACAACTATGGATTAATATAGTGTTGCTAAAAACAGGTCTCCAAAAAGCTTTAACGGTGTTATTCGAAAAAATCATGTGATTTTGGTACATAATTACAAATAAACTATTTATGCCAGGCACTTCAAAATTTTGAAACTGTCTCTTTACAAGCTGTATTACATACTGCAAAGACAAGCCAATCTGTATCAGTTTCAATACTTTTAGAAAAAATTCTTAAGAATTGGAAATTTTCGCAAAGCGTGTCACTCTTCGAAAAATCTTGCAGCTCAAATCCATGTTTAAGAATTTTTTCTGAAAATTTCACAAAAGCCACAGCGTTTTCGCTTATCGTAGTGTGTAAAACAGCTTATGAAGAAACATCTGGAATTTTTCGGAGACCATGGTGCTATTAGTTTATTTCAATTTGTGTACCAAGACTAAAAACAGAGTTCTTTTTTTTCGAAGAACAGCCTTAAAAAGGTGTATACTTTAGAGTTATCAGTGGAAGCAAAAATCTAATGTGCCATCAAAAAATACAAGAGATATTTTTTCCCATATAGTATGTTTGGATAATGGCCACTGCACTGTAGTTATTATTTTGTAAAAAAAAAAAATGGATCCCCCCCCCCCAGTATTTTGTAGTTACAAGTATAAATTTATTATCAAAATTATCATTAATTATCAAAAACTGACATGCATTTTAAAGATTTCACAGTAACTAGGAAAGAGAAAAATGTTCATTCAAGAATGACTTTGGGTTACAGGTACCACATACTTAGTGAGTTACAAAAAATTCAATATGTAAAAATATGTGACAGTAATTTTTCATAAAGTGTACCAATTTGGATGTATAGGTGCCTTATGTAAATATATATCTAATATATAAAATTTTCGTGTCACAGTGTTAGTTACCATACTCCTCTGAAACGGTTCGACCAATTTTAATGAAATTTTATATGTATATTCGTTAGGTCTGAGAATAGGTTTTTAACAGGGGGGGGGGGTATGTCTCATACCCCTAAGTCATAAGGGTGGTCCACCCCAAAAGTTTTAGCACCAGAGTGCTATTAGTTTTAATCAGGTATTTGTGCAGACATTAGCGTGTCGAGTCACTTTTCAAATGTGTTTGCCAGATAACGTAGGGGGGGGGGGGGTTAATAAAATGTTGAAAGTCACACAAGGTTTGCAATTTTTGATAATGGATCGCTAAATGTGGTGCCAAAATGTGACGATTTATTATAAATATATTTCGAGTATAGTTAGAAAATGCCTGGCATATATTGTATAACAGTTTTATTAGGCAATTTTAATATAGATTTCTATTCCGAAAAAGTGTTTTGTGAAACAAGAAGGAAAACACGGTACACTCATGGATTAGGATGCTCATTCCAAACAGTATTTAAAATGTCTTTGCGGCATAGTTGGAATATGCCTATAGGACGAATATGCCTGGCGAAGATTGTAAAACAGTTTAAGTAGGCGATTTTAAGATAGATTCCGATTCCAAAGATGTGTTTTATGGTACAAGAAAGAGTTGATTCCTATTTTAATGCCCCCACTCTCGCCAACCTAAAAAATCCATGTACTTTGGCGAGCTTTGCAGTCATGAATCTCTGGGAGTTATGCACAAGTTTCAACAGTACTTAGGTATTACCCCGGCGGTCCACCAAAGCAAGCAATTTTTCACCAAGATAAATGCCAGGCACATGAAATTGTTGATGGTTTGGAATATGATTGGCAACAGTTTGCCAGCAAATTTGACGAAAGAGTAGTTTGGCGGAAGTGACCGCCAGGATAATACGTAAGTACCGTTTCAACGCTCCCAAAAGAACTAGATGAAAACTAAAGTAAACAAATTAGCGATAAACGCACCAGTTAAGGAATTTGAAGACAGTTAATTATTAAAACTACATTAAGTGGCAATCCAAAATAAATAAAAATGTAACAGCATGCTGTACTTACATGTTGTTCCAAATCGCCATTTTAATTCTAAATTACGATTGCCATATAAACGCAAAAAATCGTCATGGTAACTGCATATGTTTAATGATCGCCAGGTAATAATACTGTTACCAGGTGCAGGTCGCCAAGTATGAAACATTGCCAAATTGTGAAGATGGGTAAACATGTTTACGATGGCGTGATGTTCTCAAGTAACCCTTATAAGGAGTTGAGGTGTAATTGAGTTGTGTTTTTGTTTCATGATGTCATTTGAAATTATGTGATTGGTCAAAGAAATTAACAGGGAACACAGTTAAGTTTGAAGGAATTATGTAATTGGTTGAAAGAATTTATCTGTAACCGAACCTGAAATGAACCGTTGAACATGCTTGTTTGTTCTGATTCATTGGTGGAAAAGTGCACAGTTATTTAATATGGTTTTTAATAAGTGAAATTTCATTTTTTTAATATTAAATAAGGATAAGTTGTTTAAAACTGGAATTTGCTTTATGTTAAGATGCGTTGTATGAATTAAGTTTTTGTTGTATATGAAAATTTGAAAGTGTTTGTTAGGCAGAATATTAAACATATCCGCGGTAGGCTTAAATTCTGCTTATTTGGGTGCTTTTTGATGCATCAAGGCCATTAAGTAAAGAATTAAATAGAAGATTTGAGGTATGTTTTTTTGTTTATTTAAATATTCATTGTATGATTTACTGTATTGGTTTGCGGTTGAGATTTAATACTGTTTTCTTTTGTAGCATATTTATGTAAAGGTTATCGTATGCTGTGTTATTTTAATTTTATGTGAATTGCTGAATAATGATTTGTGATGAAAAACGGAGGTTTTTAGTGTTTTAAGAAAGATGGATAATTTTATTCGATATAAATCGGTTTACTTACATGGATTTGCAGAAAACAGGTACAATACTTCGGTTTAATATGTATTAATGTATAAGGATTTTGGGGTTGTTTGTGGTGAGTTTTGATTTTATTATGTTTTTAGTAATGTAAATTTTGTGTGTTTTGAAAATATTAAAATCGAATGAATCTTTTGAGGGGGGAGATAGTCAGTTTATTTGAGTGTTTTTTGATTAATTTTAAACTGTGATTTTAACATTTTAAGGGAAATTTTGTTGTATATTTTTCTGCAGAAACATATTTTAGTATTTTGCCTCTTTTGAACGTTTTGTATTATATATTTTTTAACGTACCCCATAGCCCCGAGGTAGTGCTTTGTTCATGTTCATTTTGTTTGTAATTACATTTAAGTATGTGTACAAATGTTTGAATAAGCTGTTTAGATAAGTGCATTGTAGTTTTTGGGTTTATTTTTTCATATATAACTATGTATGTTTATGTTATGTTTGGCGAGAAAGCAAAGTTGCCAAAGTTAGATGTTGGCGACAAAAAAAAGTCGCCAACTCAACCTGCCCCCGTTTACGGTATTATTCCCGATTGCCATCTTGGTGAGAGTCGAGGCGTTCAAGTAGGAATCAACCCAAGAAAGACAAACACACTACACTCATGGATTATGATGCACATTCCAAACAATATTCAAAACGATGAAGTATGTAATATACTTGGTGAAGATTGTAAAATAGTTTTAGTAGACGAATTTAAGATAGATTTCGATTCCAAAGATGGGTTTTACGAAACAAGAAAGAAAAATACAGCACAGTCATGAATAATGATACACTTTCCAACTTAATAGAATAAGGAAGAAAAATAGGGACGACGCATAAATTATCATACGATTTTAATATATAGCACTATAGTGCGTATTTAAAATCTGAAAGTGTTTCAGATTTTCATCCTTTTTTATTTTATTTTTTTGGACAAATTTTTTTATGGAATGACTATCAATGAGTCTCAAGGACAAACTATGCCTGTTTGTGGCTTAGATTTCAGCACACCATGTTTTTCACGCGGAGAATTATACGTGGCATACTCTCAAGTGGTCAAACCATCCAGTTTATTTGTATTGGCTAAAGATGGTATAACAAAAAATATTGTTCACTCTATTCCGTTAAGGGATTGATATTATTTTTAGTAAAATTATTGTAATTAGCGATATATATAAATTTAAAGAATAAATTACAATGAATTAAAAATATAAATGTTTGGTATTGTTATTTTTATATTCCAGCATCGTTCACAGCGCTCCATGCCTCTTCCACTCATATACCATGTCCTCACACACTTACAATAAGTTAGTCATTTCTTTCTACTAAAATAATCCTAGGAATAATTTATATGGCAAAACAATGTTTGCCGGGTCAGCTAGTATATATTTATTTATTTATTTGCTATTATGGTGGACTCACAGTTGCCACGCTTTCGTTTGCTTTATTTTTCGGCAATTGAAAGCTGAGCAGATAGTTACCTTTTGTCTAGTTGGATAACATCTGGATCTAGTGCACCAGAGTTCTCTGGTTTGATCCCAGTTTTCACCACATGCTTCTCCTATGCTGCTCAAAGATTTGTTAATTAAAAATAAAGCTCTTTTTTTTTTAAACCGAAATATTGCACATTTTTTTTTTTACTAAGCAAAAGTGTTTTAAATTAATGTGTATGCATAAAGTATATATTTTAGCCTCCCTTCAAGCTTATAGAAATCTCAAGTAAGTAGACTGCTTGATTGTAAAGAAGTTTACAAGATATTAAAAATGTCTCTTGAAGTTGTTTTACGAAAAAGGAAAAAAAATATTCTTGTGCTGCTTTTTTTAAGTGATATTTTCTATGTCAAAAGAAAAATGTACAATTTGTATATGTTTAATAAAAGATTTTTTATGACAAATAAAAGGATTATTTATTTACAAGTTATTACAAGCATTTCTTTCTTTCTTTCTGCTTTTTTTTTTTTTTTAATTCTCTCTCTCTTAAAACGGAAACAGTGTATTAAGAGAATTGGTTATAAACATCAATACTTTTTATTGTTCGGATATGAATTAAAAAAAAAAAAAAAGAATTAACATTCAAATATTTTTTCCTCATAAAAATTACTCAAACTTTCAGAGACTACTTTTACTCCAAATAAAATCATCAAATTTCTGTTATTTTCCAAAGTTGAAAATAATGTAGTAATTTTATGCCTAGTTAAATAATTTGTTATATACAAAACTTCAGTGCTTTTTTTTGATGGTGTTAGTAAGAGGTTTTAAACATTGGGTACTTCTAAGTTTGATTGATGATAACTTTCATCTATTAGTTTAAGACCTAAATGTTTATTATGGTATTTAAAATGCCGAATTAGACCAGGGGTATAGATCCAGAAAAAAATATAGGGGTGTGCACATATTTTTGTCTGCTTCCTCTTATATAATTGAACTTGTATAAAAACCACTCTTTTATAGTTTAAATTTAATTGTGGGCAGTGGACATAGCCTCATTTGGATCCACCAGTGGCGTAGCCAGAAATTTTTCATGGGGGGATTATGAGTACTGCAACTCATATATGTGTATACGTGTGTGATAAGGGAGTGAAGAATATACATTTTGTATGGCAAAAAATTCCTCATGGGGGGGGGTTATGACCCCCCTAACCCCCCCCCTTGGCTACGCCACTGGTATCCACCAATGGCAGCATATGAGTACTCATAGGGGCTCTCACATATATGAGGCTTTCAAACTATAAAAAAAAAAATTCAGTATTGGGAAGGCTTCCTTCCAATATAGGGGGGGTTGTTTGGGGGGGGGCTCCATTCTGCTATAAATGCATTTGACTCCCAACACCTTCTGGATTCGTTAATGGTGCCATGCGAGTACTTATGAAATACAACACATGCTTTCAAACACTACAATAATACGAAAAAAATCAGTATCGGTGGGGGGGCAGTGCCCCAATGTGTGTGTGTGGGGGGGGGGAATATACGGAGCGCATTATGGAGTCTCCTTTCATAAATGCATTTGAATTTACAAAATAATTCAATCCAATAATATAAATTTAATTCGTCTGGGGGGGCACCCCCCCCTGTGGACCCACCATTGGCGCTATATCTTTACTTACGGGGTCTATAATTGGACTTGCTAACACTAGCATTAAAATACAAAAAGTTAAGCACTAGGGGGGGTCCTCCCCCCTTGAGGGAGGGGGGGCTTCTTTTAGTGATGTTGTGGCATGATTAAGGAGCATAATCAATTAATAATTACACATTTTTAAGTTCAAGCAATGTGGACAAACCGGAAAGAAAATACTTGAAAACGCTCCTTTTATATCTTAAAATAATCAAATTTAAGTCTAATATTTAATCAAAATTTCCTAAAACACTCCTTATCAGCTTAAAATAATAATCAAAATTGAGTACAGCTATATTAATAAAAAAAGAAGAAATTTCTTAGAACACTCCTTTTGTGTATAAAATAAAGTCAAAGTGGAGCGTTTATAAAATGTTCATAAAAGGAGTGTTTTTCACTCCACTGATTTTTATCGATATCCCAATGGAGTTAATTTAGCTCCATTGGGAGAATGGCTGTTTGAAGTGGGAAAAGGAGTGTAAATTAGCTCCGTCGGAGCTTATTTAGCTCGACATTTTTAAGCGTGTAGAGCGTCCCAAACGTGCTCTATTGGGTTCATGTCTGGAGAACACGCTGGCCATTCCATTCGTACGATTCCTTCCTAGAAAAGGAAATCCTCCACCAGGTTAGCACGATGTGGCCTGCAGTTATCGTCCATTAAAATGAAGTCATCTCCGATTGCTGCAGCGTAAGGAACTACAATAGGTCTGAGGATCTCATACACATACCGTCGGTCGGCGAGCATACAGACCTAGGGCCTGAATCTCGCACAGTCGGTTAACCGAAGGTTCGCTTGCGTGATGTCAAATTGACGTCACCGGAATCCTACAGGGAAATTCGATTGGTTGATGCTCCTCGGATAGTTCCGTGTGACGTCACACAAGCGAACGTTCGGTTACGACTGTGTGAGATTAGACCCCCTACACCATGGAGCTGGTTTCGGACAGTCTGAGTTGAAACCGTGGTGCCAGTAGCCGAGCGAAGGTGTTGTTGGAGAAGAGTAGCGTTCATATTCCGGTGTCTCCGAGCCGTTCACACTAAATAACGATCTTTGCGTTTTTGCCCGTCTACGACCTTGCCCTGGTCTTCGGCCTGCACTTCCAGTCGCCAAAAACCGGTTCCAGATCCTGGAAATCACACTTTGTGACACTCCAATGGCTTGCGCTACTTCGGCTTGAGTTTGGCCCCCTTCTAACCTACCGACAACTCTCCAAGCTTCTGAATCGGTTAAATGACTTCGCTGAGACATCGTACTCATCGAAACAAAGCAGTCACTGAATGCCGATCATCCTTGTCTTCATTGTCTTTTATTCAGTTGAAAGTCCAATTTCATTCGCTGCCACTGAGGCGACGTTTTTGACGTCGAAATCAAAATTAGCATACTCCACAGTTTGAAAATCAGAAAAAATTGCATTTGTGATTCTCTACTTCCATTTTCGGCAAAAAAAATTTCGCTAATATCTTTATTTTATATAAAACTTACAATATCCTTTAATTGTTTTGAGCAGTGTATATATATATATATATATATATATATATATTGTCTTCTAATGCGTTAGGTAAAGGGTATTAGTCATTTAAATTGTGTGTGTGTGTCAGGGTCGACCCAAGGGGGTTGCGAATGAAGGCGATCGCCTAAGGACCCGCGCTTATAGAGGCCCCGCTCATGGGCCATTTTATTGCTATCTCATAAGACATGATAGAGAAGAGGCCCCGCTCTTGCGCTTCGCCTGGGCCCCGCACGCCCCTCGGGCCGTCTCTGTGTGTGTGTGTGGGGGGGGGATATTGCATACATTTTTTCACTGTGTTCCCAACTGGGGACATGGGTCATTTCTGCCTATACTTTTACATTGAGTTCAAAAACGGAATGGTTCCTCATGTCTAGTTTAAATATTAAGCGAAATATTAAGAATTAATGAAATATTTTATATTAGTTTAAGTAAAGATATGAATTAAGTTTGAAGAGGGTCGGGGTATATCAAGATATCTCTATAAAAATTTATGAAAACGGTTATTTTCATGATTTTTTTTTGTCCAGTTTCCCACTAATGATAGAAATGCAACTTCTATTTCAAGTCATCTTTTAAATTTATCTGCTAATTTTTTTCAAGTCAATATTGATAAAATTTCATTTTTGAATAAATTTCTAAGTTGATGTTTCCAATTGGGAACATTGGCCAGCAAAAGGTTAATAGAGAAGCTTTCACAGATGCTGTATTTCATACACAATAAAAATTCTTCAGCTGGCTAAAATCCAGCGAAAATTATCGAGAAAAATTTTCAGCAGTTCCTCGGGATTCAGTAATGAAAAAAGCACAGGCAGCTTTCAAAAATAAGCTTCTGAAAACAAGCGATAGATCACTTACAAAAGCACACAACACAGAGCCTTATGCTCTCAGCAGAATTAACGTTTCCTCTCTTAACAGCTAACTAAACTGGTCTGAACTCTAGAGCGACCATGCTCTTTTATACCTTACGCCGGCGTTGCACGAACATCCCAGTGATTCCATTTCTAGAAAACCGATCGCGGACTTTAACTGCGTAATAGAAATGCAATTAATACTAGGCTATTGCTTAATACTAAGTCAGGGAAACAAACATTACAGGCCCCATTAATGATTTCGCCCCAAATTTCGCCAGACTTGGCGACTTTTTGGTAAAAAAGCGCCAAATTTGGTGCCAAAAATAAGTTTACAACACCGAAGTTAACTAAGCAATAGCGCTAATATTATTTCTCGAGAATTCGAGGAAACATCTATATTAAAGAATTGGAACACCCATAACTCAATATTTCTCGTCTAGTTAACCGAATTTCATGTAACAAAAAGCAGATTTTAATTATTTGTCGTGTAGGATACGAATTTTAGATTAGTTTAATCCCCAGAATTGCGGGTCACTCCAAACACTCGTCACACTATCTTTACATCCGCTAAAGAAATAGCAGAAGCTCATGATATTGAACTAAAATGTGTCCTCTTTTAGTTAGTCTCTAAGTTTAATGCAGGAGTTAAAACCAGTGGCGGCCCGTGGTCAAAACTGTTAGTGCAGCCGGAAGCATATGAGCCCCCCCCCCCTTCCTCCGGACAGGAATGGAAAATCTTTGTTATTGAATTCGAAAGCTGGCGGATTAAGCCCTCACCGGGGGCCATAATTCCATAAAATGGACATAAATTTCAACCAGCCGCTCTTATCCTCAAAATTGCATTAATCCGCGTCTGATTCGAAGTTTCCTTAGAATTTTCTTTTGCAACGATAACTTGAGAAGAAAAGAAAAAAAAAAAAGAAAACGTACTTATTTTTTATAAGTCAAATCAATCCTCCTTTCTTTTAAACTTGCGAATCGGTCAGTGATGCCCTCATAAAAAGGCGTTGTTTTAATTCAGATATCAATAATTTTAAAAGCTCTTTAAAATTTCCTATGTTTAAAGAATTGTCTCGCTAGCCATGTCCTCTAAATGCCAGTTCTTGCTTACTTAAAAACAATACTGCTTTGATGGGTAATTGTCCATTCATAAGCAACAGGCATGAATGTATCATTCAGGCTTACCTTCTTGATAAATTCAGCAATATAAAGTCGAGAGTATGCCGAACATATATTCTCCTTACCCCCTCCCTCACTTCTCGAGCCAATCAGTGAGTCGAATTCACAAGTGCTGCCGACGTTTCAAAATCTTTCATGAGCTGAGTCTTAGCTGCGTACCCCCATTATAGCCTATGCCGGAGGGACTGCTTACGTAATCGTTGTCATGGCAACGGTGCTGCCAATTTTCTTATCAGCGCTCTGGGCTGAACCAAAGATTTTCCCAATCGAATTGCGGGAAGATTAAAGTGCTTTTTTTCTGAATGGGCAATCCGGCCACAATACGTTTTTTTTTTTTTTTTTTTTTTTGTTTGGTTTTTGTTTGGAGATTTTTTTAAATTTACCGTAGTAATTCCATAATTCTAATCTGAATTTAGGAAAATTACTAGAATAAATTACACTCTATAACAAATAAATCGACGCACCAAGAAGGAGGTGTTCGACTGAGACGAAAATTGGTGGATAAGAAGACAATGTACAGAATAGTAAATAATTAAAATTTCAGAACAATTGAATAATTTATTTCAGAGTTACAGTAACAAGTTCAATAAGGTGTTGACCCGCCGCTGGCCTGGATACAAGCTGCCACACGGCGTGGCATAGACCGATAGAGCTCCCGGATGGTCTCCCGCGGTATTTCCTGCCAAATTCGCTCCAATTGTCGAACGAGGTCATCAACAGTCCGTGCCAAATGCAATCGCCTTCCCATCATATCCCAGACATGCTCGATGGGAGAGAGATCTGGCGATCTGGCAGGCCAAGGAAGAGTTTGACAAGCTTACAGGCAGTTTAGAGCAACACGAGCCGTATGTGGTCTGGCATTGTCCTGCTGAAAAACCAGCCCAGGGCACTGCAAAAGAAACGGTACCAAAACAGGTCTTAGGATGTCGTCCACGTACCGTTGTGCAGTAAGTGTACCTCTAATGACGACCAAAGGGGTCCGGCTGTCAAAGGAAATGGCACCCCAGACCATAATGCCTTGTTGAGGGCCGGTGTGGCGTGCAATAGTGAAAGCAGGATCCCCCTCTGCGCTGTGCGTCTCCAAACACGTCTTCGATGATCGTCAGGACACAGTTGGAAGCGGGATTCGTCGCTAAAGACTATACGTCCCCAGTCGGCATCATTCCAACCTGATCGAGCCCTGCACCACTGTAATCTGGCTCGGCAGTGTGCAGGCGTGAGTGGCAGGTGGCGTAACGGTCGGCGCGAGCGTAGATTTCGCTCTCTCAACCGTCTGTGAATGGTCATGATGGACACTGGTGTTTGGGTTGAACGTCTGATGGTTGATAGAGATGAAGAAGGCGCTGTGACAGCTGATCGGACCATCACTCTGTCCTCACGATCTGTTGTAGCCCTAGGTCGACCGCTACCATCCTGACGCTGCACTCTGCCATTTTCCACCCATCCTTGCCAGCATCTTCGAATCGTCGCATCGCTTCGACTCAAATGACGAGCGATTCTCCGATTAGTCCAACCGGCCTCTTTCAATCCAATGATACGACCTCTGTCAAACTCTGACAGTTGCTCGTAATGAGCACGAATCCTGCAGCGAGGCATTTTTTAAGTTGTTGAAAGGTCATCTGAATCGCAATCAAACCGAAAGTTTTAACAACCGTTGAAGAACTGCTCCTTATATACATCTGCTGGATGCGCAGTTCCGATGCGCTAGAGATCAAACTATTCATTCATTGGACACCAAATTTGAATCATTTGTATAATTGTTCAAAACATTCATGTATGTTTCTTGGTGCGTCGATTTTTTTGTTATAGAGTGTATTTTAAAGTATGTGCTGATAATTTCAAGTGCAGCCCGGCTGTACTTGCTGTATCCCACGAGCCGCCACTAGTTAAAACAGCAGAAGCAGAAGAGTACTTGAGAATATCAATTATTTGGATAATTAATAGCATATTTTGGAAAAAAAGATTATCCACAGACAACCTTTGCCTAAGTTGGCTACGACCTATTTACACTTCACCCAACAACCATGAAAAAAATTGGTGCAAAAGACTATTAAGAATATGAAACGGGTCAGAAGTTTCTATGGAGACTTTTTACAAAATATTTTGTCTGAAGCCGAAGCATAGTATGAACAGTGGCAGATTTCTCCTTCAATAACAACAAAATTTGATACAAAAACACTTGGTGGATTTATTAAACCACCATACTAAGTTCTTCCTTAAAGTTTCAAAGGTTTATAAATAGCTCTAACATTTGCAGCTATTACCTGCAAGTTAGAAAGGTCTTCCAGTACTCTACGTAGAGTTAAGCCCTGGATAAAATCAACAATGACTGATCAGAGTATCAGGACTTGCATGCTAAGTGTTCATGAAGTATAAGTCAATAGTGATTTGAAACACTTTATACAAAACATTTTTGGACGAGTACGTGGTACACTGCAACCTTGTAGGCAACAATTTTTATTTCGTTATTTATGTTTTACTTTTCTATTCTATTTTTTAAATTTATTTTCCAAAGGATTCTTTAAAAAGTTATTTTAAGATTAACAATTTTGTACATTTTTCCCCTGTGGCATATTTACACTTTACCCAACTTCATTTTAAGTAAATTTTATGGTTTGCTTATCATCAAATCCCCCCCCCCAAAAAAAAAAGATCAGATTTCAGATTTAAAAAAAATCTGTTTATAATGTTTCTATATGCAAAATGGTTATTTTATTTATTTTTTATCAAGCACAAGCTGAGTACCCGTTCTTCGTACGGAAGAAAGCAGACATTTTTCTATCCCCCATAATTAAGGGTTATTCAATCGGTGCAAAACTAACAAACGGTTTCACTGGTAATTTGACACATCACGATATCTAACCTAACTAAAAAAAAAAAAAAAAAAAAAAAAAAATACCTTTCACCTTTCGTTGTTGAACTTTACTAGTTTGTTTCTCAAACGGTTTACAGTTCTACGCTTGATTACGAAACTATTTGCGCAGTAGTAGTACTAAATAGTAGACCATTCGGCTATACTTTTTATCCCAAACTGTGCAGTTTAGCGCCAATAATGGACGAAAACTTATTTTTGGTTGCCAGATTAGAATCAAATATACACATATGTCTGTGTGTGCGTGCGCGCTCGCGCAACAAAAGGAACATAGAACATGAAATTTCCATCATTTGATTTCTTGCAGACAATATTTCGGCGCTCTCCGTTGAGCCCACGGGAGAAAAACAATTTTTGAAATTTCTCCAAAAATAACTCTATTTTAAATTTGAAAGTGAATTATTTTCAATCATGCATTAATACTGAAGGACAGGCATCATCTACGATGCTAAAGCTCTCAAAATGGTTTCAATCATTCTGACAGTTAGGGATGGACGCGAGACGTGCGAGACGAGAATCGGGGCTGTCTCGTCTCGTCTCGCAAACATTGTCTCGCGTCTCGCAAAGAGTCTCGCAAAATTAAGGACTGCGATTTCGTTACCATTTTATACTAACTTATTATTGGGATTTTATTGAAAATTAATATTAATAATAACAATTACTTACATATAGCCACATTAGTAGATATATTAATAACTATATCAGCATATATCGGCATTTGAAGTAAAAGAAATTATACGTATATATAATGTCACACCGAAAATATAGTATTTATTTTTATTTACTAGCTGCGTGCCCGTTCTTCGCACTGTAGTAAACGAAAATTTTCCTAACATGAGTAATTTCAATTAATTCCAGTGATGTGGAATCTAAAATAAAAGCAAAATTATTTGACTCTTGATGTAAAGTTTGCGTCATGAGTATTAACCTGGCATCATTGCAATATAATGACTCAAAAAACTACGTCAGTGTCATTCGCGATCAGAAAAGTGAAAAGCTTAGCGGTTTGCAGAGAACTCCCGACTTTCAAAATGTGTTATTTCTACATCATACTGTAGTTCTACATCATACTGTTCAAGTTGTAGCATTAAATACCTCAGACACTACATGAAATGGACAACCGTTTGTTTTAAAATAGCTGCGCACCCGCTCTTCATACGAGAAGTAGCGAATATTTTACTAAAATCATATCTGCATGATACAAAACAGATTTTTTTTTTTTTTAAAGTTCAAGTAATCTCCTCTGTTGAAATTACTGCGGGATATATTAACACAAATTAGAATTACTTATCGTTCAGTTGGTTGCAAGATAACCCTTGAAAAATTATAAACAGAACACTTTTAGTCTTTATTAAATCTCTACTATTTACTAACGTCAATTTCAAGTCTCTAAAATATGTGTAATTTTTATATTAATGAAAACAAGATTATATTAACGATAATTATAATTATTTGCCTAATATTTCCAATAACATTACCGTGTGTGCATTTTTAGATTTCATTATAGTATCTCAGTTGGTTAATAGACGTCTTATTTTTTGTTTATATTTTAAATTACTGAACAGTTAATTTGTTGACGACTATCCGTTTGTACTTTTCCACAATAATTTTTAGCGATAGTACTACAGTCGTTATGGTCGCCCTGTTTACAGAAAAATTAAACCATAATCCCCCTAATGCATGTCCAGTGTGGATTTTTTAAAAAAGTGAAAAGACATCTAACAGGCGAAGATAATTTTAGAATAGGAACCCAACTGCAAGATAAAATGATGGGGAGGAAAAAATTTTATAAAAGTTTTGCAAGCCGAAGGAAGGGAAAACATGATAATATAAACGAAAAGAGAAATAGTTTTTAAAAAAATTGCTTGCATTTCTTTCCGTCCGATATTAATATATAAGAATAAAAAATGTCATTTTAATCTCTTTAAAATAGACCAACAATAGGGATTTAACCGCCTCTAGAAAGTTGTTACCAGGGTTGTCGCCCCCCCCCCCCATACGCACGCCGCAACGTGCGGGAAAGTTTGAGGATAATATCGGTACAAGGATATTTCAACCAAGGATATTCAACCATATTTCAACCTACTCAGACTAAGCATCAATGTGAATGCAAGTTGCTCTACTTCTAATCTCTCTCTGATATACCCGAAACCCGATTATCACAGGGGCAAGGGGGGGCGGTAGTCCGGTGCCCTTGAAGAAAAAGGGGGCCCATATATATCCCGATTATCTAAATTATAAATTCATATGTACTGAAATAGTAATTGTGGGGAAAAAACTGAATTTCCTCTATAATATAGGTATTACCTAATTGTCTATCACTAGATCAAGTTAGAGATATTTTTTTGGGGTGATAAATACGATTTGATTAAAGTACAAAAACTACAGTTAACTGAAATGCAATTTTCGAGTACAACAGCGGTCAAAACTGGGTTAAAATGCTTAAAAAAGGGGGGCTCAGTAAAGGGGCTTAATGCGTAAAAAAAGGGATAGTAAAGGGGGCCCCAAACTTAATGCCCCGGGCCCCGTCTAAAAGTGGTCAGATTTGAACATACCGTACCGCCTTTCCTATTTATTTATTATTTTTCTTTCAACTCTTCTCTGTTTTCTTTTTTTTTCCGCCTCTTTCTTTATCCTCTCCTTTGTGTGTTTTGTATATCTCTCGTCTGTTCTAATTTTAAATGTTACGTGTTTGTGCGTATTGTAGAGTGCTGATAGTATACCAGGACCGAAAACGAAGGAGACGCAAGTTAAACGGTAGAGGCTTCAGGCAAATTGTCGCTTTTCAGATCGTATTTATGCGAGACGGAAAAAAATGCGAGAATTCTCGCGAGAAATCTCGCGCGAGACAAGACTCTGTCTCGTCCCGCAAAATATTTTCTTTCTCGTCTCGCGTCTCGTCTCGCAAAAAAATGCCTGTCTCGTCTCGCGAGACAATGCGAGAATTCTCGCGTCTCGCGTCCATTCCTACTGACAGTGGACGTCGCTCCCCTGCGAGACGTCAAGCGCATATCCGGCTCCGAATGATCTGCAAGCGTTTGGCTTCAATGAGCTTCTTTTCCGAGACTAAAAACAGGAATGGGTATTCCATTCCCAGAAAATCGGAATTCAAAAACATCCGTAAATACCATGACAGGAGCAGAGCCGGCAGTACCAAGAAAGAAATTTCGGAGAAAGTCTAAACAGTGAAAAAAGCAGAATTTTTTACAAAAAGACTTCATCATTATTATTTGGTTAACAAAAACTGAAATTTCAGAGGGGGTCCGGACCCCCTGCCCTGGGTAC
>JAWZYV010016529.1:0-42912 GCA_038373885.1 Cheiracanthium punctorium | reverse complement strand
AAAAAATCTAAAAAAATATTTTTTAAAAAAGGGTTTATCAAAACCTATTTGCTTTCTAAAAGGATGTCTTTTTCGACATACGCAGTGAAAAAATGCATATTTTTACTGCAGTAATAAAATTACGGAATTTCAAAATCAACTCCAAAAGGAAAGAGATCATTTTAAAACAGTGTGGTCTTCTGTTAATGAAGACGAAGAGTTAATTCAAATATAAAAAAGAAAAGGATTAAATAGTGAAACACAAAAGGATTATTGTCGGAGACTTTACTTCGAAATTATCGACAACATAAAAAACCAAATGTTAATTAGATTTGCAAGTTTTGAAAAATTGCAGTATTTTGAACTTCTAAATCCATCGAAACTGGTGTACTTCAGTAAAAGAGAAAATTTCTCTCCATGATATATTGAAAAGCTGCAACAAGTCTATGGGGATATTTTTAATTTTTCTAAACTGCAGAATGAACTGCACGTTTGGTACGCTTCCAATGAAGGACGGAATAAAACACCTATTGAAGTGATTAATCATTTGATAGAAATGAATTTAGTGAGTGGATTCACAGAAATCTATAAATTAGCCACATTGATTTCCACAATACCAGCTACAACATCGTCTGTAGAAAGATCATTCTCATCGTTGAAGAGGATCCACACATTCTGCCGCGCTTCTCAGACTGAACACGGAATGACTAATCTAAGTCTTGCTTCTATTGAAAAAGAACTGCTTTCTCAATTACGACGTGAAAATAAATCCAAATTTTATGAAGCAGTTATTCAGAAGTTTCTCCAGAAAGAAAGGCGGCTCGAACTAGAATTCAAATGAATACAAGTAAATATTCATTTTATTTATATGTATTGTCTTATAATAATAATAATGAAATTATCATTTCTAACATAATAATAACCTCCCTTCTTTCATTTTTATAATTTTATTCTTAAAATGGCAAATGAGAACTTTTTTGCATTTAGATGTGCGAATTAGCCTGCTGAACAGCTGAGACATAAAACTGCCCACACCGATCTATAGTTTTCACAACAAAACACCTAGATATATTGGTAAATAAATTACATGCATCTTAAATTAACTTTCAACTTTAAAATTTTGAAACGAGCATACCGAACTGATTTTCTGTTAAATATAGATGAATATTATACAAATTTGTTTTTCTTATTATGAAAATTCTGTAAAGGGAATCTCCGTAGTATGTTCCTAAAAATGGGAATGGGCAGGTTAACCCTGAGTTCCAATTTCCCCGCAGCTGTTTGAGCACATTTCTGCCCTTTTTAAAACCGGCCACAGGGCTAATACAGTTTCCAACGCCCTAAGTTTAAAGTCACGAGACGCCACTGAATTACAGCCACACCCAATCGGGGATCGAACTCCGACCGCCGGGAGTTGAACCCGAAACCGTAGTACGATGCTTTTTTAGCCACTATACACCCTCCAAAAAAAGTATTCGAGCAAGAGAGAAAATTCCTATTTTAGATTTGCAAATAACAATTGAGTTTTTTCAAAACGCACAACCTGACTGAAATCTGGAAATTCATATTAATACATAGCCTAATTCATATTCTATGATAAATAATTTTTAATATACGAAACCAACGTAGGAAATTTGCTCGAAATCTTGCTGGAATACTTTTTTGGAGGGTGTATAAGCTGGTCGGCGCCACTTAAGAAACTTAAATGATAGGTTTTAGGAAGAAATCACTAGGAAATTGTGAACAAAACACAGTAAATAAATTTTGTAATATTTTTTATTAAACACAGTAAAAATTTTGGTCTCTTCAAACGAATTTATGATATTAATTGGCCGCAATTATATAAGAATTTGCTTTTTTCTTTCAATTTTGGCACCGAAATCTAACATTGCATTTAAGTGGGCCGGAGCAAAAGGATTAAATTCGTGTCGAGTCCACTTTCCATTTGCTCCCTTTACAATCAAACTGCCCCCCCTGTGGGGCGTGGACCCCACGTTGGGAAACATTGATCTAAGGTGTTCGTAAAGGAAACTGAGTGCATTCAGTTTATAAACTACAGCATTCGTATACAAAAATGAGTGCGTTCTGTTTCAAACTAAATAAACTGAGCAAGAAGCAGGTTCGTGTCCCGTTGTTTAGAGGACACACTTGCTGCAAGTTATTATAAAATGACCCCCGTAGTTACGAAAAGTATATTACTTTTGCTGAAGCTGCTAGAAACTGTAACGAAGATACAGGCCGCATTCGTAAACGCCAAACGAGTTGCACTCGTGCAACGAGTTTCTATCTAAGGTGTTCGTAAAGGAAACTGAGTGCTTTCAGTTTAAAAAATAGAGCGTTCGTATACAAAACTGGGTGCAATTAGTTTCAAACGAAGTAAACTGAGAATGAATTAGGTTCGTTGAGTTTTACTTTCTGCGCGTTGTTTTTGTTTAGAAATGGCGTCCGTTGTTATGGAATAGTATGATGTTAGGAAAAGTATTTTACGTTTTCTGAAGCTGCAAATATTAGTTTTTCGAGGAGGAAATTTCGAGGAGGCATACGTTAGAAACTGCTACGAAGGTACATACTTTTTCTCAAAGGTAATCATTTTCTTGTATTTTTCATTTTAGGAAATTCAAAAATGCATGTTTTAGTGTCGAGATTGAAGTTGATTTAAACCGTTATTTGCGAAATTTGAATTTCTCTTGCTAAATACTTTTGAGAGAATGAAGTTTAACCCATTTGTGCCTGGATATTTTTGCGACTTTCTTCGATTTTTACTGATAAAAGAAAAATTTCTGATGATTTTTTTTAAAATCATTATGCATAAAAATCGAAATATCAACATCCTACTTGGTCATGTTAAAATATTTTGTACAGTTGAGGCTCAATACTCATGAATAAAGCTTAGAAAAAATAAATAACGTTTTCGACTAATAGCGAAAATGCCGTCCCAAAAAAGGGACACTAGGCATAAATGGGTTAAGTTGAAATTTCTAAATTTTAATTTGTGCACTTCAATGATGGCCATTCTTTCTTTTAAAAATCCTGTTGGTTTGATATTGAGTATGTTCTAAAAACTCTCCTCAGCAAAGTTAACGTATTCGCGAATTGTAAACAAACACGTCTCCTAGGTGACGAAACTCAATAAACTGGAGTTGTTCGTAAAGGCAAAAGAAACTGATAACCACTGACAGCACTCAACACACGCATTCCAGTTTTCGTACGAAAACTCGTGCAACGAGTTTGTCGTTTACGAACGCAGCCACAGAATTTTTCAAAGGTAATCATTTTCTTGTATTTGTCATTTCAGTAAATTCAAAATGCACATTTTTAGTGTTGAAATAGATGTTGAATTAAACCGTTATGGGCGAAATTTGAACTTCTCTTGCTAAATACTTTTGGGAAAAATGTTAGTTGAAGTTTCTAAATTTTGATCTGTTCTCTTCAATTATGGCCACTCTTTCTTTCAAAAACCTGTTAATTGTATATTGAGTATGTTTTAAAAACTCTTCTCAGCAAAAATAACAGACGTGAAATGTAAACAAACACGTCTCCTAGGCGACTAAACTAAATAAACTGAAGTTGTTCGTAAAGGCAAAAGAAACTGATATCCACTGCACTAAACACAGGCATTCCAGTTTTCTTACGAAAACTCGTGCAACGAGTTTGTCGTTACGAATCCACCCACTGTTTACCTGTATTAACTTTTTTTTTGTAGAATTTCAAATATATTTTCTTGCGTTGCGTTTTACACATCAATTGAAAAAGCAAAGTTATTCTTATGATTATACTTTATGAAACTCGCTATATTCCAAATAGTTTTATATGTTTTAAGGGGAATTATTTTATTACAATGAAGTACCATTTTTTATATTTCTAGGAAGATATTTTTGTTCTTACATGCACACACGCACACACACACACACACACACACATACATTAAAATAAGATTAAATTAAAATAACATCAGCCTTAATAGATATTAAATTGCTTACATTATGGCCGCACTCGTAAACGCCAAACGAGTTTCCATCTAAGCTGTTCGTAAAGGAAACTGTGTGCATTCAGTTTATAAACTAGAGCGTTCGTATACAAAACTGAGTGCGATTAGTTTCAAAGTAAAGTGAGCACGGATCAGGTTCATTCAGTTGTTGAGAAGACACACTTGCTGCACGTTGTTGCTGTTTTCAAATGGCGTCCGTTGTTGGGGAAAAGTATGCTGTTATGAAAAGTATTTTATGTTTGCTGAAGCTGCAAATATTATTTTTTCGAGGAGGAAATTCATGCATACGTTAGAAACTACTACGAAGGTACATGATTTTTCAAAGTTAATTATTTTTCTGTATTTTTCATTTTAGTAAATTCAAAAATGCATATTTTGAGATTGAAGTCGATTTAAACCGTTATTAGCGAAATTTGAACTTCTTTTGCTAAATACTTTTCAAAAAATGAAGTTTAAGTTGAAATTTCTAAATTTTGATTTGTGCACTTCAGTTATGGCCACTCTTTCTTTAAAAATCCTGCTGATTTTATATTGAGTGTGTACTAAAAACTCCCCTCAGCAAAAATAAAGCATTCGCGAATTGTAAACAAACACGTCTCCTAGGCGACGAAACTAAATAAACTGAAGTTGTTCGTAAAGTCAAAAGAAACTGATAGCCACTGAGAGCACTAAACACACGCATTCCAGTTTTCTTACGAAAACTCGTGCAACGAGTTTTTCGTTTATCAATGAACCCTATAAGAAGAGTTTTCAGCCATACAAGTGCTACAGAGATAAGAAGTAAGAATGGAATTTTAAATTTGTTAAGTAATATGCATGAGGTATTTACAGACAATGAGAGAAATATTCTCTAATTTAGACATGAGTAAACTAATATACTTCAAACTTAGGTCATTTATCATAATATTTTGCACGAACAAAGTTTAAGGTAATACTAAAAGAAAAATGAAAGTTGAATAATTTCCTTCAATACTTTGTACTTCACTTACTGAAAAAAAAAAAAAAAAGCCAAAAAGATCTCAAATAAAATGCAGTAGATGGCTTAAATTTCATTTAACCCTTTAACGCTCTGTGGTGTGATTGCACAGCGAAACCACCTCTTTACAACGTTTTCAACTACTAATCGCAAAAAATATGGTTAAATGATCCCAAAGCCGAAAAAGTTCACCCGTGGCCATCTCTCCACTTAACTACCAGCAACATGGCAGGCGATTCGATCGACCGCCATATTGCTTCTAGTTAACTTGAGAGATGGCAACGGATGTACTTTTTCAGCATTGGGCACCATATAACGTTGTTCTTATGTATAAATATGAGTCCCGTGGCCGAGTGGGTAAGACACTGAAAATGGTAGACGGCTGAAATATGAAGGTCCCGGGTTCGGGCCCCGCCGCTCGGCTGTCGATTTAATGGCTGGAGTTTTCGTCAGTTTTCTCCAGATGTAACGTGAATACACATTAAAGCCCCTTAGAAAGTCCTGCGACCAAGGCACTCCCCTATTCTAGCAGATCTCCCATGCATAGCGTTTCGATAACAATACACAACTATATAGGTGTGCAATTGATTGCGCGTTGAAGGGTTAAACATTCAAGGACTATTATTAAATATTTTTAATTTAAAAGGATTTAAGTACTTAATGAACTTTTTCAAAAGCACTTTATATATTTTTCCCCAAACATAATGAAGCATGAAATAACAATTTATTTCTGAAACTAGCTGAGTTTCTGAAAGAAACAAGATTGTTTGCTTTAAAGTTTTAACCTGATGGTCTTTTTTAAAAAAAAAAAAAAAAAAAAAAAAAAAAAACTTTTTCCCTCCTGTTTTTTTTTCTATTTATTTTACATTAAACTGCTTATTTAGAGAATTATTGTATACTAAACTGTGGCAGTTAATCCCATTTCTTAATTTCATTGAAATTTTACTCACTTCAAACTTGATCAAAAACATATTATCGTTTCTAGTGCCTGTCCTAGGAATTTTTTTCAGTGGTTCAAAATACAAAAATATGCCCCCTCCCCACACACACACACATGCAGCTAGAAAAGTTTTCAAAAGAGTTAAAAAGAAAACTTCAACAATAAATGGATACTCAAATATACTTATACATATTATAAAGTAAGGTATTTTGGCGTCCCCATAGAGAGAGCGCCGGATGCGGTCGCACCGTTTATTCCGTAGAATCGGCTCTGCTTGTTTTTGACAAAGAACAAATTATTGCTTAAAATTTAGCTGCAATCTGGCGGCTGTCTTCACTCTCAAGGTGGATGACAAATCAGCACCTGTTAATTCATTTACTTCAGGTTTCTCTCTCCGGGGCTATGCTGAGAGAAGTACATATAACCGGAAACCTAAAGAAAGGCTCTTTTTTCTTATATTTTTTCCTATTTTTGGGGAGGGGATACTGTACCGAATTTTAATAACCTAATCTTCTACATGTTTTAATGTAGTACAAGGAGCTATGTATATTGTTGAAGGGGGCCTTTGGGACATTAACTCAGAAACTATATCATAATCAATCTGTTTGTTTCATTTTCCTTCTTGTTTAAACCAGTGGTGAAGCCAGACTGTGCCCGACGAGAGGGCCATCTTTCACGACGGAGGGGGGGGGGAGAAAATAATAAATTCAATGTCATTTTGCATTAAAAAAACATTAGAATGTAGCCTACATTTGTAAAAATTACTGACAAAATATAATTGTTATAAACGTGGGCGTCGGCAGAACATTTCTTTACGGGGGAGGGGAGGCGTCTGCAAGGATTTCTTCAATATATGGTTGCCATGTTGAGTGTGTGTTGTCGGATTAAGGCCAATTAGCTACGCATGGGCGCTAGGCCTATGGGTGGGGTGCCCTCCGTGGGGGTCTTTCTAAGGGGTCCTAACCCGTATTTACGCTAAGTTTCGGAGAAAACCACGGAAAACTCCGAACGGTTAGGACCCGAACCTTCACACTTCGCCCGTCTACCATTTCTAGTGGCATAACCACTACGCCATGGTGGGTTGCCATGTTGAAAAGAACATAAAAGCAGGGAAACAACTACATATAAAAATTCAGGGAGGGGAGGGCGCTCCCTTGCTCCATTCTGCCGATGCCCATGATTTGACACCCCCCACCTGCAGCTTGGAAAGAGAAAAATTTCCTTAGAGCTTTTAGTACAGGTGAAGGTACCCTCCAGGACGTGGCATGGGCGCCGGCAGCATAGGGAAAGGGGGGGCAATGCCCCCTGGATTTTTGTATGCGGTGTTTTCCCTTGCTTTTTTGCTCTTTCCAACATGGTAACCATACGTTGAAGTAGTCTTTGGTCCCCCTTGAGTAGTCCTTGCCTGACTGGAATAGTCTTTGCCCCCCCCCCCTAGGAAATATTCTACCGGCGCCTATGGGACGAGGAAGATCGTGGGTATTGACTTCCCGCCCGGCAAGGAGAGCACACAATACCCTTCTGCGCGTGGGCACCAGACGTTTATTTAGAAAAGTTTTCTGATCACAGCTTGTAGAGCTTGTAGAGCGTTACAGTGGGCCTTTGTACAAAAGAGGGTATCGCGGACAGAGTGCCATACAGTGGACCCATTACAGCTTGCAGGACCAGCGCGGACACCTTGGTGTCATATAGAGATGAGACGGGCTCAGCCCGAGCCCGAAAGCCCGAGCCCGAGCCCGGGCCCGACTCGGGCTCGGGCTCTGTAATTCACGATTGCGTTCGGGCTCGGGCTCGTGAAAATTTTCTCCTTTGTTGAACATACTCCTTGAAACAGATTTTAAAAAGTGATTCATGGGATAAATAGACGTACTTATTTAAAAAAAATAGCGGCACGGGGGACTAGAAGGTGTGTGAAGCTCCAAAATTTATTGTATCCTATTCATGAAGTAGTTAATTTTATTTGTCTTTAGCTGAAATTTCGGGCTCGGGCTCCAACTTTAATAATATTGCTCGGGCTGGCTCGGATTAAAAGTCCTCGGGCTCGGGCTTCAAAAAATGAGCCCGAACTCATCTCTAGTGTCATACAGTGGGCCCTGGTGAGATGCAGTGGCGGCCCATGGTCAAAAATGTTAGTGCAGCCGGAAGCATATGAGCCCCCCCTTTCCTCCGGAGAGGATTGGAAAATCTTTGTTACTGAATTCGAAAGCTGGCGGATTAAGCCCTCACCGAGGAAAAAAAAAAAAAAAAAAAAGAAATTACATAAAAAATGTCAGAGATTCTATTTTCTTCAATAAAATGGACATAAATTTCAACCAGCCGCTCTTATCCTCAAAATTGCATTATTCCGTGTCTGATTCGAAGTTTCCTTAGAATTTTCTTTTGTAATGATAACTTGAGAAGAAAAAAAAAAAAAAGAAAACTTACTTATTTTTTATAAGTCAAATCAATCCTCCTTTTTTTTAAACATGCGAATCGGTCAGTGATGTCCCCATAAAAAGGCGTTGTTTTAATTCAGATATCAATAATTTTAAAAGCTCTTTAAAATTTCCCATGTTTAAAGAATTTTCTCGCTCGCCATGTCCTCTAAATGCCAGTTCTTGCTTACTTAAAAACAATACTGCTTTGATGGGTAATTGTCCATTCATAAGCGTCTATTCAGGCTTACCTTCTTGATAAATTCAGCAATATAAAGTCCAGAGTTTTCCAAACATATATTCTCCTTACCCCCTCCCTCACTTCTCGTCCGAGCGAATCAAGTAGAGTTCTCAAGTTCAGCCGCCGTTAGAAAATCGTCCATTGGCTGTATCAGCTGCATACTCCCTATGCCGGAGAGGCTGCTGACGTAGTCGTTGTCATGGCAACGGTGCTGCCAATTTTCTTTTCAGCGCTCTGGGCTGAACCAAAGATTTTCCCAATTGAATTGCGGGAAGATTAAAGTGCTTTTTTTCTGAATGAGCGATCCGGCCACAATACGTTTTTTTTTTTTGTTTGGTTTTTTTCGGAGATTTTTTTAATTTACCGTAGGAATTCCACAATTCTAATCTGAATTTAGGAAAATTAGTAGAATAAATTATTTTAAAGTATGTGCTGATAATTTCGAGTGCAGCCCGGCTGTACTTGCTGTATCCCACGAGCCGCCACTGGTGAGATGTATGCTTGTGCAGATACTTTGTTTGGGTTCTGGAAGTTTGTCATCTTGGATAGGTGTCCAAAGGAATGGGAAGAATAAAGACAGTTAATGAGAACTCTGGGCTGAGTCTCGCAGAGTTCTTTAAGAGTTAATCATTTTCTTTACACTATGGAGCAAATATAATTTGGATGGAGAGCCTGTGGTTGGTTTCGTAGATACTAGTGAGGAGGGCTGGAGAAGACTCTGGGCATTACCCCACAGCAGTGGCGGATCCACGGGGGGCTCTGGGGGCTCGAGCCCCTAGAGCCCCCGAGGGATCCGCACTGCTGTGGGGTAATGCCCCGAGTCTTCTCCAGCTCCTCACTAGTATTACGAAAAAACCAACCACAGGCTTCCATCCATATTATATTTGCTCCATAGTGTAAAGAAAACTCGCGTCGCGCATCTCACTCTTAAAGTAACTCTGCGAGACTCAGCCAGAGGTTCTCCAATAACTGTCTTTATTCTTCCCATTCCTTTGGACACCTATCCAGATGACAAACTTCCAGGAACCCAAACAAAGTATCTGCACAAGCTACATCTCACCAGAGGCGGCTCGTGGGATACAGCAAGTACAGCCGGGCTGCACTCGAAATTATCAGCACATACTTTAAAATAATTTATTCTACTAATTTTCCTAAATTCAGATTAGAATTGTGGAATTCCTACGGTAAATTAAAAAAATCTCCGAAAAAAACCAAACAAAAAAAAAACGTATTGTGGCCGGATCGCTCATTCAGAAAAAAAGCACTTTTAATCTTCCCGCAATTCAATTGGGAAAATCTTTAGTTCAGCCCAGAGCGCTGAAAAGAAAATTGGCAGCACCGTTGCCATGACAACGACTACGTCAGCAGCCTCTCCGCCATAGGGAGTATGCAGCTGATACAGCCGATGGAAGATTTTCTAACGGCGGCTGAACTTGAGAACTCGACTAACTGATTCGCCCGGACGAGAAGGGGGGAAGGGTAAGGAGAATATATGTTTGGAAAACTCTCGACTTTATATTGCTGGATTTATCAAGAAGGTAAGCCTGAATAGAAGCTTATGAATGGACAATGACCCATCAAAGCAGTATTGTTTTTAAGTAAGCAAGAACTGGAATTTAGAGGACAGGGCGAGCGAGAAAATTCTTTAAACATGGGAAATTTTAAAGAGCTTTTAAAATTATTGATATCTGAATTAAAACAACGCCTTTTTATGGGGACATCACTGACGGATTCGCATGTTTAAAAGAAAGGAGGATTGATTTGACTTATAAAAAATAAGTAAGTTTTCTTTTTTTTCTTTTCTTCTCAAGTTATCGTTACAAAAGAAAATTCTAAGGAAACTTCGAATCAGACACGGATTAATGCAATTTTGAGGATAAGAGCGGCTGGTTGAAATTTATGTCCATTTTATGGAAGTAAAATAGGAACTCTTACATTTTTTATGTAATTTCTTTTCTTTTTTTTTTCCTCGGTGAGGGCTTAATCCGCCAGCTTTCGAATTCAGTAACAAAAGATTTTCCAATCCTGTCCGGAGGAAGGGGGGGGGCCTCTATGCTTTCGGCTGCCACTAAACAGTTTTGACCACGGGCCCGCCACTGCATCTCCAGCAGGGCCCACTGATTTCATGTACAACTAGAGACTAGAGTTCGAGGCTCATTTTTCGAAGTCCGCGAGCCCGAGGACCTTTGTCCGAGCCTACAGCCCGGCAATATCATTAAGTTGGAGCGCCGCGCCGAGATTTCACGGTAAAGACAAATAACGTTAAGTAACTGCATGAATAGGATACTGTACAATTTCGGAGCTTTGACTCGACGCTGCTAGTCCCCCCGATGCGCTATCTTGTTTGTAATTCGTACAGTCCATCTATCCCATGAATCACTTGTTAAAATCTCTGTAATTCAAGGAAAGTATTGTTCAACAATAGTGAGTAACTTTGTCACGAGCCGAGCCCGAACGCAATCGTGAATTACTAGAGCCGAGCCCGTGTACGGGCCGGGCTCGGGCTCGGCTTTCAGGAAGCTTCGGGCTGAGCCCGTCTCATCTTGAAGTATTGTTACACCAAGGTGTCCGCGCGGGTCCTGCAAGCTGTAATGGGTCACTGTATGGCACTCAGTCCGCGATACCTCTTTTTGTACAAAGGCCCACTGTAACGCTCTACAAGCTTACAAGCTGTGATCAGAAAAAAAACTTTTCAAATAAACGTCTGGTGCCCACGCGACAGAAGGGTTATTGTGTGCTCTCCTTGCCGGGGGGACGTTCAATACCACGATCTTCCTGTCCCATAGGCGCGGTAGAATATTTCCAGGGGGGGGGTGCAAAGACTACTCCAGGAGGAGCAAAGACTACTCAAGGGGGGCCAAAGACTACTTCAACGTATGGTTACATGTTGGAAAGAGCAAAAAAGCAAGGGAAAACACGGCATACAAAAATCCAGGGGGGGCATTGCCCCCCCTTGCCCTATGCTGCCGGGCGCCCATGCCACGTCCTGGAGGGTACCTTCACCTGTACTAACAAGACTCTAAGGAAAATTTTTCTCTTTCCAAGCTGCCAGGTGGGGGAGTGTCAAACTCATGGGCATCGGCAGCAGAATGGAGCAAGGGAGCGCCCTCCCATCTCAACACTGAATTTTTATATGTAGTTGTTTCCCTGCTTTTATGTTCTTTTCAACATGGCAAACCCTCCATGGGGCGTAGTGGTTTATGGCCACTAGGAAATGGTTAGACGGGGGCGAAGTGTGAAGGTTCGGGTCCTAACCGTTCGGAGTTTTCTCGTGGGTTTCTCGCGAAACTTAGCGTAAATACGGGTTAGGGGACCCCTTAGACAAGACCCCCAACGGAGGGCACCCCTCACCCATAGGCCAGCGCCCATTGCTGTACGCTAATTGGCCTTTAATCGGACCCAACCACACACTCAACATGGGCAACCAACTATTATTGAAGAAATCCTTGCAGTCGGCTCCTCCCCCTTCCCCGTAAAGAAATGTTCTGCCGACGCCCACGTTTTTATAACAATTATATTTTTTGGTCAGTAATTTTTACAAATGTAGGCTACTTCTAATGTTTTTTTTAATGGCAAAATGACATTGCGAATTTATTAATTTTCTCCCCCCCCCCTCCGTCGTGAAAGATGGGCCCTCTCGTCGGGGCACAGTCTGGCTTCAACCACTGGTTTTTAAACAAGAAGGTAAATGAAACAACACAGATTGATTATGCTATAGATTCTTGAGTTAATTGTCCCACAAGGCACACACACTTCAAACAATTTACATAGCTCCTTGTACTACATTAAAAACATGTAGGAAGATTAGGTTATCTAAAAATTCGGTACAGTATCCTCCTCCAAAAATAGGAAAAAATATATAGAAAAAAGAGCCTTTCTTTAGGTTTCCGGTTATATGTACTTCTCTCAGGACTAGCCCCGGATGAGAGAAACCTGATAGTAAATGAATTAACAGGTGCTGATTTGTCATCCACCTTGAGAGTGAAGACAGCCGCCAGATTGACAGCTTAAATTTTAAGCAATCATTTGTTTCTTTAGTCCAAAAAACAAGCAGAGAGCCGATTCTACGGAAATTTTAACGGTGCGACCGCATCCGGCCGCTCTCTCTATGGGGACGCCATAATACCATTACTTTATAATATGTATAAGTCTATTTGGGAGTATCATTTATTGTTGAAGGGTTTTCTTTTTAAACATCTCCAATTATCGCTAGAACTTTTCTAGCCGCCTGTGTGCGCGTGTGGGGAGGGAGGGGGCATATTTTCTGTATTAGCTCGAAACCACTGAAAAAAAATTACCTAGGACCGGCACTAGAAACGATAATATGTTATTTGAGCTAAATCTCTCTAAAAGCTCTCTGAAGTGCAACAAAAGAATAAAAATTTAACATGAAATCACAGAGAGAGAGAGATAATAACTGCCACAGTTTATGTATACAATACTCTACGCTCTCAAGTTAAGCCAGTTCCGTTTATGTGTTATTAGAATCTAGAAGAGAAAAATAAAACAGGAGGGAAAACAGTTTTTTTTTATCGCGCGCGCGCGCGCGCGAGCGCGCGCGCGCCCAACAAAACGAAAGACAGCTCAGAGATCTGCCGGCAGCAATCAACTTTAAAGCAAAACAATCTTGTTTGCACGCGCGCTCTCGAAACTCAGCTAAGTGTTCACGAAATTAAATTGTTATTTCATGCTTCATGTATGTTTTGGGAGATATATAATGTATAAAGTGGTGTTGAACATACGCTCTCATAGAAGTACTTAAATCCTTTTTAAATATAAAAATATTTCATAATAGTCCTTGGAATGTTTAACCCTTCAACGCGCAATCAATTGCACACTATAAAGTTGTGTATTGTTATCGACACGCTATGATGGGAGATCTGCTAGAATAGGGGACGTGCGCAGGACTTTCTAACGCGCGCTCGCGTCTCTCGATGAGATAGAGTAGAGAGACATCTGGAAGACCACCCCCCTGCACGTCCCCACTCCCCACCCCCCTGCCCACTCTCTCTCATCGCTCACACGCCGAAGCGGCGGGCGCACGCCAACCCCCCCGGCGCCCCCCCCCCATCACTCGCTCTCGCGCTCGCCCACACGCTCGCTCATCCCACTTTTCAGTGTCTTACACACAGATAGTAGATAAGCGACGGCTCATCTCGCTCGCTCTGTGTGTAAGCTCTCATCTCGCTATCCTCTGCTCCTCGCGCTCGCACACCACGCTGCACAAGTACATCCGTTGCCATCTCTCAAGTTAACTAGAAGCAAATATGGCGGTCGATCGAATCGCCTGCCATGTTGCTGGTAGATTAAGTGGAGAGATGGCCACGATTAGTGAACTTTTTTCGTCTTGGGATCATTTAACCATATTTTTTGCTGATTAGTAGTGTAAACGGTTGTTAAAGAGGTGTTTCGCTGTGCAAATCCACCACCAGAGCGTTAAGGGTTAAATGAAATTTAAGCCATCTACTGCATTTTATTTGAGATCTTTTTGGCTTTTTTTTTTTTTTCAGTAAGGTGAAGTACAAAAAGTATTGAAGGAAATTATTCACTTTCATTTTGCGCACTTTTAGTATTACCTTAAACTTTGTTCGTGCAAAAATATTATGATAAATGACCTAAGTTTGAAGTATATTAGTTTACTCATGTATAAATTAGAGATATTTCTCTCATTGTCAGTAAATACCTCATGCATATTACTTAACAAATTTAAATTCCAATCTTACTTCTTATCTCTGTAGCACTTGTATGGCTGGAAAACTTTCTTATAGGGTTCATTGATAAACGAAAAAAACAAGCGTTGACTCGAGTTTTCGTAAGAAAACTGGAATGCGCATGTGTTTAGTGCTGTCAGTGGCTATCAGTTTCTTTTGACTTTACCGATTACACTTCAGTTTATTTTGTTTCGTCGCTAGGCGACGTGGTTTGTTTACTATTCGCGAATATGCTTTATATTTTTGCTGTGGGAGTCTTTAGTCATATCCCAACCTAAGATCCTTAACAGGGGCATTTTTAAAAGCTAAGAGTCGAGTCACATACTCGATAACGTGCAGCGAATCCAATTTAGAAGATTTTCAATCTAAATCTTCACTTTTTGAAAATGTATTTAGCAACGAGAAGTTCAAATTTCGCTAATAAAACGGTTTAAATCGCCTTCAACATTCTAAACACTAAATCATGCATTTTTGAAATTTACTAAAATGAACAAATACAGAAAACTGATTAACTTTGAAAACATCGTGTACCTTCGTAGCTCGATTCTAACAGTATGCCATGACATTCCTCCTCGAAAACATAATATCTTGCACCCCCTCCCCCCCCCCCCCCCCAGCTTCAGCAAACAGTAAAATTCTTTTCATACACAGCATCACTTTCCCCAACAACGGGCGCCATTTCGAAACAGCAACAGAAACGTGCATGCAGCTAGTGTCTTCGCAACAAACTGAATGAACCTGATCCGTGCACCAGTTTATTTCGTTTTGAATTAATCGCACTCAGTTTTGTATACGAACGCTCTAGTTTATAAATGAATTGCCTACAGTTTCGCTATACGAAAACGCTTTAGATGGAAATTCGTTTATGGCGTTTACGATGTGCGGCCATAATGCTAAGCAATTAAATATCTATAAAGTGCTGAATGTTATTTTTAATTTAAATCTTATTTTAATGTATGTGTGTGATCTGTGTGTGTGGTGTGTGTGCGTGTTAGCATAGAATAACTCTTGAACTCGCTCGCTTCTAGAAATATAAAAAATGGTACCTTCGATAGAGAGAGACTCAATAAACCGAGAGAGTCTCTCGCCAATTGTGTCATGATTCGGAAATCCGCTCACGCCCGCCCCACGCTCTCTGAAAGTATAATCATAAGTATAACTTTGCTTTTTCAATTGATGTGTAAAACGCAACGCAGAAAATAATATTTGAAATTCTACAAAAAAAAGTTATATCAGCTATCGGTAAAAAACAGTGGCGCCGCGCTCGACGCAGTAGACATCTCTCACGCAGCGCGCGACTCGAGTTTTCGTATAGGAGAGAGACTGCGCTCTCGCGCACGCTAGATGTTTAGTGCATTGGATTCAGTTTCTTTTGCCTCTACGAAACAACTTTCAGTTTATTTAGTTTTGTCGCCTAGGAGACGCTCGCTTTTGTTTACATTTCACGTCTGGTTATTTTTGTGAGAAAGAGTTTTCGCTCTCTCATACTCAATATCCATGTGTGTGTGTGTGTGTAGAAGAAAGAGTGGCCCAGAGATATTGAAGAGAACAGGAATAAATTTTAGGAAAAAAAAACACGCGCTCATAACATTTTTCCCACAAAAGTATTTAGCAAGAGAAGTTCAAATTTCGCCCATAAACGGTTTAATTCAAAATCTATTTCAACCCTAAAATGTGCATTTTGAATTCTACTGAAAATGACATACAGAAACTGATTACCTTTGAAAAATTTCGTGGCTGGATCTCTAAATAACACCTACTCCGTATGCCGCGATTTAGTACGAAATATATATAGAGAGAAATGGTTGCCCTGGCTTTGAGCACGTTGTTTATTCATTTCGACGCGCGCTTACACGCGCGCTCGAACAATAGTTTATTGCGTTCTCTCGCTCACACACTCACGCGCACGCACCGTGTTTTGTAAACAACAATCGCGAATTGTGTGTTAACAAGATCACCGCCCGCACCCGCAGCTCTCTTCTAGACTTACTCAATATCAAACCAAAGGATTTTTTTAAAAGAAAGAATGGCATCATTGATTGTGCACATTAAATTTAGAAATTTCAATTAACCATTTATGCCTATCTGCGCCGCACACGCTTTTTTTCTGGGACGGAATTTTCGCTATTAGTCGAAAACGTTATTTATTTTTCCTAGGCTATATTGGGACTCTGAGAGTAATTGCTCTCACATGTCATCCTGACTGTTGTGACCCTGACCAAGTACGGATGTTGCTATCTTCGATTTTTACCTGCATCTAATGATTTCAAAAAAAAATCATCCTTGTTCCCCAAAGGAAGTTGACATACGTATATAGAAAGAGAGAGCAATCTTATCCAATGAAGAAAAGTCAGACACAGAGGATACCCTACCTCCAGGCACTCGCTCTGGGTTAAACTTCATTCTCTTCAAAAGTATTTAGCAAGAGAAATTCAAATTTCGCACAATAACGGTTTAAATCATTCAATCTCGACACTAAAACATGCATTTTTGAAGTTCCTAAAATGAAAAATAAAGAAAATGGATAACTTTGAGAAAAAGTATGACCTTTCGTAGCGTTTCTAACGTATGCCTCCTCGAAAATTTCCTCCTCGAAAAACTAATATTTGCAGCTTCAGAAAACGTACCATAATAACATAACACCAACAAAAAACCCAATTCCCGGCCCAATTTCCCCCCCACACCACTCCACCCCCACTCCCACCTTCCAGAACTACCCCCAACAACCCACCCCCTCACCCCACAAACAAACTAAACACACCCTGCACCCCTTTATGACCCCCCCCTAAATTGCCCCCCATTATCATCCCTCATCTCACACTCCGCCCCTCTCACCCTCTAAAAAACACCTCGCACGCATAGATGTCATTCGAACAACAAATAAGAGAGATGATACTCACTAATCAAGAGTGCAAGGTGTGTTGTCCGCTCCTTCTCGAAGCGGCATAGAGATACCTCTAGAAACCAGTAGATTCATAGACACGCCCGCCCCGCAATCACTGCGACAACCACAGCCCTCCACCCTCCCTCCACACTAGATCGAACATCAGGGAGTGGTCAACTTCTATCATAATTGCTCACCGAGTGTCCTCTAAACAACCGGACACGAACTGCTTCTTGCTCAGTTACATTTAGTTTGGAAACAGAAGCACTCATTTTGTATACGAATGCTGTAGTTTATAAACTGAATGCACTCAGTTCCTTTACGAACACCTTAGATCATGTTTCCAACGTGGGGGTCCACCGCCCCACAGGAGGGGGGAGGTATTGATTGTAAAGGGAGCAAATGGGAAGTGGACTCGGCACGAATATTAATCCTTTTGCTCCCGGCACTTAAAAGCAATGTTAGATTTCGGTGCCAAAATTGAAGATAAAAGCAAAATTTATTACTTGCGGCAATTAATATCATAAAATTCCCGTTTGAAGAGACCAAAATTTTTACCCTGTGTTTAAATAAACAAAACTCTGCCCTAGTGTACCTCGCCCAATCAAAAACAGAAAAAAAAAATCCTGCAATTTACTTGACTATATTGTGAGAATCCTAACGTTTCCCCAGTTTTCCCTCACACCCCCTCCCCTCCCAGCTCCCAAATGACCAGACTACGAGCCTTCCTGTGTGGCAGTAAAACATGCTTGTCGAGATAAGCAAGGCGTTGGAGACGACTCAGCTATATTCCCACCACTACTAATTGGAGCATGCGCTTTACGTCTTCTACCTCTTGCTTAAGCTAACCAAGGCGTTGAAACGAAATCCAACGCTTTCAGATAGATAGCCAGCCCGTCCCCTTTGGGCTTCAGGTTTCACCCCCACGCATTTCCTTTCCTTTTCTCAGTTTTCTCCCTGCAAAAAAACATTCTTTTTTGAGAATTCGTACTGACCAGTTCTGTATCTCCTCTACTGCGTTGATTTTCAGCTTTTAAAGATTTTAAAGATGGCTTCTAATAGTGTTATCCAAACACTATTAAAAAGTTCTTTTTCGTCACTTAGTTATGTTGAGAAAAAGAAAATAATTGAGGATGGTCGACCATGCCCTAATCTCACAATTTCGGCGAATGTGAAAGGCATAAGTGGTGTTGGATTTCAGAGACATTTTCGAATGAATTTATATGAATTATCAGACTGGCTTTGTGGATGCAGTGAAGAAAATAAGTTTTTCTCTTGGACATGCTTACTATTCTCAAACAAGAAAAACGTTTGGAATAATCAAAGCTATGATGATCTAAACCATGTTAATACCGCTGTGAAGAAGCATATCGAATCTGAAATGCATCTTTCCAGTTTCATGAAATTTAATACTTTTGTATCCACTCCAGCGAGAATAGATGTTCTTTTAGATTCCCAACGAAGAAAGGAAATTGAGTTTCATAATGAGAAAGTAAAAAAAATCGAAAAATATTGAAGAGGCTTATTGATGCCGTCTGCTATTTAGCAAAGCAAGAGCTACCCTTCCGATCACATGATGAGCATGCAGAATCTTTAAATAAGGGAAACTATATGGAATTTCTTATAGCAAGTGCTGTATTTGATTCCACGTTAAAAGAACACTTACAGAATTCCACAGTTTTCCGCGGCACTTCAGCAACCATTCAAAACGATTTAATTAATTCAGTTACCGACGTTCTAAGGGATCAAATTTATGAAGAAATCCAGAACACGGATTTTGTTGCTATTATGCTTGATGAAACATCTGACATAAGCAACAAATCTCAGCTGTCAACTGGTTTGCGGTATTTTTCCAAAAACGAGAAAAAAAATTGTTGAAAGGTTTCTTGGATTTCGCGACATGAGCGCTAATAAAACTGCAACAGCTCTTTTCAACCATGTCTGTGAAATCATCAATATATATAAGTGTGAAAATAAATTAATTGCACAAACATATGATGGATCTTCGGTGATGAGCGGCCATCTCAATGGACTCCAAACCAAAGTCCTGGAAAAATACCCAAAAGCTTTGTTTACGCACTGCTATGCTCATGTAATGAACTTAGTTTTGCAGCAATCATTAGAATCCAATAGAGAACTGAAAACATTTTTTTCCTGATTAAAATCACTAACCGCATTTTTTTCACACTCTCCAAAGAGGCTACACGAACTTTTCCACTTTCATGTCAAGAAAACTGCCGTCATTAGCCAGTACTAGATGGAATTTTACCTCGAGGCTTGTCCACACGGTATGTGAAAATAGAGAAGCTTTAATTGCGTTTTTTGATCACGTTAGTGAAAGGGGAGATTTTGATAATTTAGCTGCAATGACAGCTAGAGGATTCTGCAGTTTCCTTAAAAATCTACAAAATATATTTTTAATAAAGGTTTTATCTAACCTACTTGCTTTCTCAGATGTCTTATTCGACATACTGCAGTGCAAAAATGTCGATATTTTGTACTGCAGTAATAAAATTACGGAATTTCAAAATCAACTCCAAAAGGAAAGAGATCATTTTGAAACAGTGTGGTCTTCTGTTAATGAAGACGAAGAGTTAATTCAAATAAAAAAAAGAAGATTAAATAGTGAAACACAAAAGGATTATTGTCGGAGACTTTACTTCGAAATTATCGACAACATTAAAAACCAAATGTTAATTAGATTTGCAAGTTTTGAAAAATTGCAGTATTTTGAACTTCTAAATCCATCGAAACTGGTGTACTTCAGCAAAAGAGAAAATGTCCCTCATGATATATTGAAAAAGCTGCAACAAGTCTATGGGGATATTTTTAATTTTTCTAAACTGCAGAATGAGCTGCACATTTGGTACGCTTCCAATGAAGGACGTAATAAAACACCTATTGAAGTGATTAATCATTTGATAGAAATGAATTTAGTGAGTGGATTCACAGAATTCTATAAATTAGCCACATTGATTTCCACAATACCAGCTACAACATCGTCTGTAGAAAGATCATTCTCATCATTGAAGAGGATCCACACATTCTGCCGTGCTACTCAGACTGAACACCGAATGACTAATCTAAGTCTTGTTTCTATTGAAAAAGAACTGCTTTCTCAATTACGACGTGAAAATAAATCCAAATTTTATGAAGCAGTTATTCAGAAGTTTCTCTAGAAAGAAAGGCGGCTTGAACTAGAATTCAAATGAATACAAGTAAATATTCATTTGATTTATATGTATTGTCTTATAATAATTTTAATGAAATTATCATTTCTAACATAATAATAACCTCTCTTCTTTCATTTTTATAATTTTATTCTTAAAATGGCAAATGAGAACTTTTTTGGATTTAGATGTGCGAATTAGCCTGCTGAACAGCTGAGACATAAAACTGCCCACACCGATCTATAGTTTTCACAACAAAACACCTAGATATATTGGTAAATAAATTACATGCATCTTAAATTAACTTTCAACTTTAAAATTTTGAAACGAGCATATCGAACTGATTTTCTGTTAAATATAGATGAATATTATACAAATTTGTTTTTCTTATTATGAAAATTCTGTAAAGGGAATCTCCGTAGTATGTTCCTAAAAATGGGAATGGGCAGGTTAACCCTGAGTTCCAATTTCCCCGCAGCTGTTTGAGCACATTTCTGCCCTTTTTAAAACCGGTCACAGGGCTAATACAGTTTCCAACGCCTAAGTTTAAAGTCACGAGACGCCACTGCTGGTTACCCTTGCTTGATCGTGCATAGGTACTGAGCATGTGTTTGACTAGCAAACAAAAGCATTGTGCTCTTTTGTATTCATCCGCCATTCCGTTACGTGTACGCTCATGTTTTTTCAGAAATATGAAATATTACCTGCACACATGTTTTGTTTGATGTCACATGAAATGAAATTGTATATTTTTGATAGTGGAATTGTTTGGAGTCTCAACATTAAGCCTATAGGTGTAACATTAGAATCTGATTTGGCAATTGGTTTTAAAAATTCACAAATACATTTCAAAACAGCGTTAAAATTTATTTATTTTTGGTGTGAGGAATTGATGCCTGTAATATCTTTGAGAAATTTTTTATATAGTAACATTAAAAAATGATCATATTTGGATAATTTTGTCAACAGATTTTTTGCTCGTGCATGTAATGGTGAGCCTTTTTACATTTTTATTTGTATATTTTGTGTTAAAATGTTTGCTTTCATGGCATTGAAAGTGCTAAATGTGAAATAAAAATTTGGCAATGCAAAAAATTGAAAAAAAAAAAAAAAAAAAAACACTGTAGCTACTTGCTGACAAAAGAAAAAAAATCACCAAAAAAACATTGTAGCTACTTGGTGACAAAAAAAAATTGCCAATTTTGGTGGCATACACTTAACAGAAAAGTACCTTACTTAGAAATAACTATATATCGAAGTATATACCTGTTGTTTAAATTTGTGTGATCAGAGGAACATTTTTTAAACCAGTGTTTATCAACTTCTTTCTCTTTGCAGACCCCTCCTAAAATTTGAAAGAAATTGATTAAATCCCTTATGTGGTCATTAGTAAGAAAAGTAATTACCTCTTCAAAAACCAGCTTTAAGGGAATACTTTTAAAATTATTAACATTGCAGTAAATGTATGTATAGTTAAACCTCTCCGAGCGGCCACCCCTCTTAACGGACAATTTTTCATGGCACGCATTTTTCAGCTCATAGACCTAATGTTAAAATAACTTCCATCAGCAGCCACTCGACCCCCTATGAACGGCCACCGAGTGGGATCGCCCATCTCATTTTCGGGAGATTCTAATCACTTCATGTTTTAGTTTCGAGAAGAAAAACTCAAGGTCAGGTTTATGGTCGAATATAAGACCCAGGAATAACTTGTGAAGTCCATTGGAGCAAAAATACCATTCATGTCCATGTTCACGCCAGTTTCATTTTATTAGTTGGCCAGTCATCTGAGTTGCAACGATGTCGAAATGCGTTTTCCGATCTCGACATCTCGAGCAGTGCATTTAAGTTCTGCATGAATATGATAATGGCAAATCGGAAAGAAAGTTAGCTGAAGAACGCAGATCAAGAAAGTCATTAAAGAAAAGGATTTGATTTTGAAAGAGTAAGAAGACTTCAAATTTCTTGGTGTTAAATGGATGACATCTGCTTTTTAAAGTAAAAAATGAACTTGAAAAAATGGTTGTTTCAGAGAAAAGTAAAAACTCAAAACAGACACAAATCATATCCTTTTTTCAAAAAATGTAAGAAAGCATTAAATAAAGAACTAGTTTCTCTTTAGATAAGTTTTACATTTCATTTTAAATAAGGAATATGTGTCAGACTTGCTTATATTATGCATTATAGCAGTTATCTTATAATAATAAATAAAACCCTTCAGAGCGGCCAAATATTCTTGGTACTGTGCGGTGGCTGCTCAGAGAGGTTTCACTGTATCAGGGTTCATATGCCCTCGGTGAAACAGGGAAAACTCAGGGAATTGAAAATTAGCTCTTAAAATTTGGGGAAATTTCATGGAAAAATCTAATTTTCCTTTTAAAACCTGGAAAATCCAGTTTCAGCCCCTGGAATTTTAAGAAAATTTATCCTTCTCTCTTTATTTTTACGGCCTTCACCCTATTCAACGGCCAACTACTTTCCTAACGATGGACACCCACAATTGTAAATGAATGTATATAGGATGAATCATATATCACTTCCACTGCTTAGGACTAATGGTACACTTGCTTCTTATTTTGTCTCCTGAGCATTTGTGGTTGCTCCCATTTCTCAGTAAAGTTGGTTGAATTAAGAAAGGGCTGTTCTTTGTGTTGTGTACTGTGCACAAAGTTAGATTGCTTAAAATTTTATCATGAGTAAACAAACGTTGCTGATGTTTGCTAGAATGCAGTGTAAAAAGTGTTTTCCTATAATCTTAAATATTCCATTGTTTATGCATAGGATTGCTGGATTTTACTTTGTTCTAAAGAATATGGCAATGTTTACCAATAGCCTTGGTATTGACTATAGTGTAAAAAACGTATCTTGTAACTATCAATCCCCAAAAATTCTTTTTTACTTCTGTAAAGCTGTTACATAATTTCTGATTCTTTATAGGTCAAATTGAATATGAAACCATGTTTGACATGAATGTAATCTATTGTTTATGCTAAAATTGTGGGAGAGTATAATTTTGATTACCATAATGCTATCATAATTTCATTGCCTTAGAGTGAGGCATGTAAATGAAAAGTAGCTATTCAGTACTTATCGTGTGTTTATTTTTTGCAATAAGCTGGGAATTTTTTTTAAATCACATGGAAAACTCAGGGAATTTCATTTTGAAAAATGAATACAAACCCTGTGTATGTAAAATTTGTAATGTTATTTTTTACAGAAGCAATCTAAATTTCTATATGTGTAATATTATTTTTTAGCAAACCCTCTTTATACACCTCACAAACTACTGGTTGGAAAACAGTATTTTAAACTATTCACATCAGCATATTTTCAATTACAAAAAGTTGACAATGGTATTCAGTTACTTCTTACACCATACATAAATAAAAACCTTTCTTTTCCTTCCTGAACCTTGGCCATATAGCACACTTCACTAATCATAATTTCAGTGGCAGCACTCTCTTTGTGCTTAGGGAGAGAGTGGCTAAGTTCGAGCAGATTGATTGTCTCTTCACAGGAGTGGCAAACGAGAGGAATGTTTTGATTTGACAACAACCGCTTTCCATGAACTTAAAATCATTGTATATGAACCTTATTGTGGCAACCAATAAGAAAACAGCTAGAAATTAAGACTTGTAGTCAGGCCCATCGAGAGACAAACTCTGGACCGGGGGGGGGGGGGGTGATATCTGCCGCCCTCCCCCCCCAAAAAAAAATAAAAGAGCATACATGACGTCAGCAATCCAGTTTCATTTAAGACCTCGTCTCATCTTTACTTCTTCCAGTCGGTGTCGGTTTTCGCAAATTCTATTTCTGTCTATACAGAAAATTTTTTTGAAAGTTTATCCCAGAGCCCAGAAAACACGGGCCCGGGGTATTCCCCCTCTCTTGACAGGCCTGCTTGTAGGCATTAAAAGGTGAAAGCTATTAAAAAAATAATTATAAAGCAAAAAATGAATGGCAAAGAGTAAGCTAAAAATCAAAACAATATAGCCAAAAATCATATCTCTATAACAAGACTTGAAAATTAGAACAAATACGATTAAATCAGAACGAATTGGCAGCTATTCATTATATTGGCATCATAGGTAACAGAGTAAGTATTTATGAACTTTATTTATATATGTGTAAGGAATGAGTATCTATATTAAACATTTTATTTTTCAATTTCATATTCATTGTTCATAAAATTTATTAACATTTTTTCTTTGTTTCTGAAGGAGCCAAACCCAGAAGATCCTTTAAATAAAGAAGCAGCTGAAGTTCTACAAAATAATCGAAGAGTGTTTGAACAAAATGTGAGAAAAGCTATGTCAGGAGGCTATGTAGGCTCTACTTATTTTGATCGTTGTTTGAAATAACAAACGGTTAACTTTCTTAAGGCATATAAAGTTGGAGTGGACAGTGATTTTGGAATTGTTAGATTATACATCTGAAATGCATGCATTCTAATATGAGACTGCTGCAATTTGAATTTATTTTTGGTGATAAATTTCTCAAGTATGCTCATACTTTCACATACATAAACTTTTATCGATAGTGAATGGACTATTTGTTTTGATCATCACAATGGTCAGTCCTGTTTTATTAATCTAATATATTTTCATTACAATGTACTAACAGAATAAATGTTCTTGACGAAGTTTTCAATTGAGTAAATGTTTGTTACAGAGCTTTCTGCTGAGTATATGTTTGTTACAGTTTCCAGACAAGTATATACTCTTTACATGGGATTACGACTAAATTAAATGTTCTTTATAGTGTTTACAGCTGATTAAATGTTTTGTGTTGAAGTTCATTGTTTAATTTATTTCTTGTTTATGTGACTACTCAATGTGCTACTTGAAAAAGCATTTATGAAGTATTTTCTGGAGTATATGTATGATGAATGCATGCTGGTTAAGTTCTGTGTATTCAGAATGTGTAAATATTCTCTTTCAAGATTTGAAAGAACTGCTGATACGACTATTTAAGTAATAGCTACATTCTGCATATGATATTTAGTTGCTCATAAGAATCTTTTTATTTATTTATTTTAATCTTAAAATAAAACTGAAGCATAAGTTCTTCGGTTTTGTTTTTTTATGTTCCTAATATGTATGAAATTTCATTTATCTTTTACAGAGTTTAAAACATTTGACATTTTTTTCATATTTTCTGGTAATTTGATATGTAAAGTTTAAAAAAAATTTTCTTGTGCTATTATTTTTAATTTTGCTGGATTGTTCTGTTACAATTATTGGTACTCATTAAAAAAGCTCTATACAATATTTTCCCTTTACATGTGTCATATCTATTATGTTGTTTTTACTATTTATTTAAAATAGTCGATTATTGAATAGAAGGATTTTCCAATGTGCTAAACTCTAGTTAAATTAATTCTTACATAAATAAGACTGCTAGCTTTATCAATTAAAAAAATAATTTTATTATGTTAATTATTTCAGAAATATACTGCTGTTATTAAACCTAGAATCACCAGTATTATTTAATATTAATGGCAACCTTTTAATGGAGCTGTTTTTCAGCAATTCTTACTTTTCATTCTTCAGTAGAAAGAAAAAGTTTTATAAAACTCCACATTTTAAAATTATTTTATCTATCAATTAAAGGCAATAAGCTGGTAGTTTCATTCTTGATTCTTTTGTGACTGATTTGCTTTGAGATTGATTGTGAAAAGAAAATGAAAAATAAAAGATCCTTGATTTGAGCCAGCCTAGTTTGATGATCAAACTTTTATTCTAATTTTTGTTAATAGGCATATCACAGTTAATACTTGCTCATTTGCTGCAACTCAAAAATTATGATTTTTTAGTCAATATCACAGGGACAATTGCAATGATGAGAACTTTGAAGTACTAGTGTGACATTTTTCAGCTTTCAAAATTTACCCGTGGGATGGCATTAGTGTCACTTCAGCAAAACTATATTTCTTATACCGTGTTAATTGCAACACTGCATTATCTTTGCTGAAAGTTAGCTGTTTTATTGTAAACTTAGTTAAATTATCTAGAAAAATGATGTCCAACCTTTTTCTCCTAAAAACCTCTTCCAAGATATGAAAAAAAATTTCAAAACCCTTGTGTAATCATTGTAAACCCCCAATTCAGAACTAATCTGTTAGAACATTGACCAAATTGTGCGATTTTTTACTTTGTATTACAGTTTCTAAAAAATTTTAATGTTAAAACTTCAAAAACATTTTTGAAAAATCATGATATTCAAGCTATAATGTTGTGGTTTCAGTAATTGAATGATATATATTTTTGTCGTGTATCTGAAAAACACATTTTACAGAAATGTTGAGACTCTTAATTCCTATGCTGAGTCAATTACAACATTTTGGGGGAAATTAAAATTTGCATATAATAATTCTACAAATATATATACTTTTTAAATTCTTTATTTAATTAGAAAATTTTACACACATCTGATGAACAGAGAATTTTTCTGTTGGCAAAATTTTTCTTCTTGTTCCGCATTCAGTTTAAAATTAAATTAAAAAATAGACAAAATTGTACCTGTATCCATGAAATCACGTGAAAATTTTTATTGGCAAAATGAAATTCACTAAAAGTTAGCGACTGAATTATTATCGAAAACAGAGCTTTAGAATCCTGTAAAGTTCTGCCTTAAATTTGTTTTTAATTTTAAATCATGGTACTTACTAGCAGCTTCAGAAAAAAAGATACAGACTCAAAAATATTTAGAATGTTTGTATACACTTTATTATGTATGCAAATTGTGAGTTTGTATTATGCAGCATGATACATGTGACATGCCATGGATTAACAACTTGTTTTTCAACACTGCTCTTTTGTAGTATATTAGTATGGCATTGAGTAATTCATTTGGTAATTCTAGGTTTGAAGTTTATGTTTAAGATTTGGCGGAATGTGCATTCAAAATATTTTACAATTTTGAATAATATTATATATTGCTTGAAATTATAGCTTTGACCAGGATAGTCATGCTTTTGACAATAATTTAATGTTAAATAGCTGCCTTGTAATAAAGCACATGAAAATTTTAGGTGGGAAATCAAAGTAAAAGGAAAATTGCTTTGTCTAGAAATTAAGCATTATTATTTAATTTATTATTTTTTTTACAACTGTTTTGATTAAAATTAGAGGCTATCTTATGCAGAGCTGGGGAGGATACAATTAAAAGAAGCTTCCTTGATATTCAGCACATAATATTTTTGCCCAACTATTACTCAGCACTTGTTCTGAAAGTATGAGAAGCATCCAACGAACTATGCTTTTTCATTACATTTACATATTATTTTAGAAATTTCTCTGAATGTTTTTTTTTTTTCCCTACTTTAATTTCTCTGTTTTAGTACATAAATCTGAAAGAGAGAAATATGACAATTATAATCGTTTGCAATGTTGAAAAGTTCGATTATTGTGATCTTTTGTAGTGCCAAAAGTTTGTGGTTTATTTTTCTAGTACTTCAATCCTAGATATTTATGATTTTTGTGTAAGTGGGGTGGGTGGTATTAAAGTATGTATAAATTACTGTATACTAGAAGTGTGCACTTATAGATATTTTACCTCATTTAGATATATGAACTGTACATGAGACTTTTTAATATAAGAACACAATTTGTAAATTTTGGTATGCTCTTGAAATACTTAGAGGCATTTGTTATGATTTAATGTGCAATCATAAGAAGTTTAATTCTTATCATTTCTTCATTAGATTTCTTGATATCTAAATACTTAGATCTTTCTTGATTTAGATTTAGATCTAAATATTTAGATCTTTCTTGTAATCTGTTTCCAAAATAAAAATTTCATAGAGCCAAATCTATTTAGTTAGTTTTTGCTTAAGATTTACTTTTCAGTATCAAAAGTTTAAAATCTAGACTTGATCCTCTTTATCACTAATCCTATAAAATAAAAACTGTTGATAAAATGTTTTATTTTATTCAAATGAATGTACTTTTATCAGAATTCTCATGGTCTGAAAAATCCTTGATTTTTGGAAATGATCATGTGAAGTAAATTTTCACTTAGCATTTCTCGTGAAAGCAAAGGAGGGGCTAAGAAATTGTCCACAGAATATCATATTATCAAGGAATGCCTTAACTGTTTCCTCTGCCCCCCCCCTTCTTGGTTTCTAGGAAACTATTATTTAAAAAAAACAGCTGAAGAAAGAAAATTAATAGCCATTAGCTTGTATTTTTATGACATGCTATGTTTTAAAATTTTGCTTTCTGCACAGTTTTTCTAATGTTTTCAATTTTCAAACTTTCAATAAAAAGAGATTTGAAGAAGTAAAAGTATATTGAGCTTTAGAAAGGGTGCACTTAACCTGTTACACCTATAAAAGTATAATTAGATGAAAGACTTTGGTGCTTTTAAAACGGAGTAAAGTGATTTTGATGATTCTATATGCATTTAAACTTCTGCAAATGTATTGGCAATATTTATATTGTGATACTCCCCAGTTCTGATATTATGCTATGTTAATGAATTGACATATCAGGAAAGCTTTGTCAGCCATTATTGTGTGGTTCTATATTTTATACATATATTTATTTATTAAACTTATTTATTCTATTATTCAATTGCAAATTATGTGAATTTTCAAATTGTTTGCCCATTAAAATTTCAAATGTTTAGTTTTATTTTTGCAAAGCACATAACACTTTTCTGTCAAATCACTTTACAAAATCTTGGTTCTTCACAATATTTTATCCTGATTTGTTAGCTTTATTTAAATAACTCATGTTATTGCTTTGTTTTAAATAAATCCATCCGTTGGATCAAATTAATGTCTCAGTTTTATTTGCCATTTTCAGTAATCATATGTAAACTTGAGGAGTCGCAAGAAAATTATAGCAAAATGAATAGTTTCCAACAATTTCATTTTCATTAAATTTTAGTAAATATAGAGGGGAAAAAATTCTTATAATGTACTAATTTTATCATATAAAACACTGGCTCCCTGAAACTTTCGAAAAGACAAGCAGCAAAGTGTCAGTATAAATTTTAATTATTTTCACCATTCATTGAAATGTGTTTCTGTAATTGACTCAGACTTGAAGGACTCGCTAATAACTACAGTTGACTCTTTTAAATCTGCACACCTATAAACTTCAAATGTCTATAATCCATGAGAATTTTTTAGATGTGAATAGTGAAATTTATGGTTAGCAGAGGTAAGTTGCACTATGAAATTCAAGATGGCAGAGAAAATGATTTTTAAGTGTGTATAACTATAATTACGAAACATGGACGCTGCCAGGATTTTTTGCAAGGGTGGGCAAAATGTGAGAGTGAGGCATGTTTGCATGCATACACATGCGTTAATGGTATATTTGTACATATATCATGCAGAACGACAGTTCCATAAGTGGTGCAGCCAACACCAACCAACCAGCCGTCCAAATTACTGCGACACTATATTTACAGCTAGTTTTCAGGATTTTATCTTGTGCCATTTGGATCTCGAAATCCACTCTAACGATACTTTTAAAATTAATATATGATTTTAATCAGTGCTAAAGACTAACGTCGCCCGTTTATTTAGGAAAACTCATTTTCTTATTTTTATTTAATCCACTTTAAAGAGGAGACTATTTAACTTCCACCTATAAATGCGTAAACCATCTTCGTTGACATGATAATAAGGCAGGGAGTATAAATACAGTGCTGTTGCCGGACGTGAAAGTGAGAGAGTACGGCCAGAGAGTTACATATTTTTTATAGATAAGTAGGCTCTTAATTTTGGGGGGGGGGGGTTCAATTAATCATCAAATTTCATCACAGTATTCCAAATTGTTATAAATCTGCTCTGGACAAAATTGATGCAATCAATTGACCTAAAGAGTCTAAAGGGAAAAGAAAAAGACTTTGCGCTCAATCTCAGTCCATGATTTCACACACACATAATAATAATTCCATCATCCTTCCTTTTGAATATATTTATCCCTTATATTTTAATTAGTCACGCTTTTAATAATATTTCTATTTCTTTTTGCTTTTGGCTTTCAGCTATCCGAGATGTCACATAGATATGTGATAAGATCTGTACAACTTATAACCTTGGAGGAACCAATAATATGGAGTGGCCACGCTCTACTTCTCCTATGGGAGCAAATGAAGAAACTGTAAGCATAGCCTTGGGGGGGCGTGGCTCTATAAATCGTATGAGCTCCAAACAGCTCTTTAACTCCGAGCCATGCCTCCCAAGGCTACGCGAAGGGTTACTTCATTTTTCTCCCCATAGAAAAACATAACAGACGGAGGAAAAACTGGTTACAGTTGTGGTTTCACTTTTCTCCCCTCATGCCCACTCCATATTACTCTCTCCTTCAAGCTTATAATGTGAACCAGCTTGTACCTTGCTTGGCTAGGACGTTCCGCATTTGATTTTTGTCTTGACGTCTTGGGTTCGATTCCCGACGTCACTCTTTTGCAAGGGTGGGCTTTGTTTAACTGTCATTTTTGTTTTATTTCAGTTTAAAAAATAATGACAGATTATTATATACTTTACTTATTTTTTCTGTAGTTTATTTGCTAAAATTAATAATTAAAAATAGTTAAAACTTTGAATTAAAAAATAATTAATTTAAGTATTTTTTGTAAATCTCCTTTCTAGTATTTTGATAGCTATTTCTAATTAAAATTAAGTCTCACATAAAGGAAAAAAATAGTAGTTTTACATACTAACTAGTTTTAATAATAATTCTTTTACTCTTCATGTATAAATAAAATTTATTGAATTTTAATTTTAAGACCAATATTTTTTCCAAATCTTAGGTTTTCTCACTTTTATTTTGTATTCCTTTAAATACCAGATTTAAAATTTTGTTCAATACTTTTCAAATAGAAATTTGATTAATTAATCTAAATTTATGCATGCACTTTGTTTTGTATTAATAGACATTTAAAGGCCGGAGATGGCATCTAAAACAACATGTTGTGCCAACCCGAGCTGAGTTGATAAGATACTGAACATGGTAGATAACTGAAGTATAAAGGTCCAGGGTTCTGGTCTACCAGATGGCTGATTGTCTAAAAATTCGGCGTTTTTCTCATGATGTAACATAAATATGCTTCAGAAGCACTAAGAAAGTCACCTGCGCAAGGCACCTCCCCTTCCATAGGCAATAGGAAATACTCCTTGTGATGGATTACCATAACACAATACAATACATCCTTTTCAGAAATAGTTACATGCTTTTAGTGTATGTTAGAGATAACTGAAATTAAATTAATAACATAATGTATTTCTTAAATTTACAAAACACACAAAAAAACAGATATCAATATTCTATTATTACTTACTTGGTGAAAGACAGCATGCAGTACATAAATTTATTGAAAATGTAGCTGCCTTTTAAATCTATCAAAACAGCTAATTTAACTTAGTATTTTAAAGCCTGTAATTTATGGGAATCATTTACACCCAGGTTTTTTTTTTTTTAAAGTCATCCTAAAATAAGTATAATATGCGCTAACTAAAAAAGTACCTTAAATAAATACATAAGAATTTTTCAAAATCAATATCCAAGGATATTGTGATATGCATTGACTCACTTCACAAGGACTCCTCATTAACATTCCAATAGATTCCTTCCCACATTGGGCGAGATGGCTGACAGACTTGCTTAGGCAGCAGCTATAGACTTTGATCTTTTTAAATCTTGTCAAAAGAAGATACTTAAACAACAAGGTATTCTAAGTGTGTCTCACCACTGGTACGTGCTGGATAAGCAGGGCTGGGGAGTAGCGCGCTACAAGTAGCGAAACTACAGTAGTCGCTACGTTTTTTTATAGTTTGTAGTGTAGCGCGCTACTTTTTTAAAAAAGTAGTGTAGTGTGTAGTGCGCTACAAAAAATCAGTAGTTTGTAGCACGTTTTGGAAGCTACTTTTCCGTGTCATCACTTCCGGCGATTGATCACGTGGCGCAGTTGTTCTTTTTTCTGACTACAAGCATAGAACTGGAACGGAATCGTTAAAGAACCCCCAATCCCTCCCCCGCCCCTCCCCATGAGGAGATCATAGAAATACACACCGTGTGTATTATACTTTTATTTAGGGGGGGCTCGCTAATTGCGAAGACCGACTATATATCATGTCAGATTTGAAAGGAAATCGCCTACAGGAAGTTCATGGAATATTGGACACTGAATCATTGCCAATCCTCATCCTGGTAAGTGGACACTACATTGTATTTATGGGTGCAATAAAAAAAAGACCAAAGAAAATTAATGATGTTACAAAAGCATACAATTTACAGATATGTAAAATTCTTTTTCGAAAGCACAAAAATACTCACTTTTATGCACAGAAATAGGCATTTTAAAAATTCAAACCTTATATGTATTCTAACTTTCAAAAAAGTCAATTTTATGGTCTAAACTTGATTCATCTGGGGAGTGCACACGCCCCCTCTGGATCCGCCAATGGGCCTTGCCTTAATATGAAGTTAAATGCAGCTACTTTTTCCTTTACACTCTCAGTCAGACTAGAGACATCAATGCAAATGCAAGCTGTTCTAATGATTTCTCTCTGACGTTCCCAGATTATCACACTGGCAAGCGGAGGGGGGGGGGGAATAGCCCTGGTCCCCAAATATCCCAATAATATAGATTAAAAATTCATATATACTGAAATAAGAATTATAAAAATAAAACAATTTCCTCTGTAACAGTTATTGTTGTCCATCACTAGATAAACTGGGAGACTTTTTTGGATGGAGAACACGATTTGATCAAAGTACAGTAAATTGAAATGCCATTTTTTACCCCGAGTACCAGTGCCTTGTGTTTTATGTTTTAAAGAAGAAAGAAAATTACAAATTTTTTGTTGGTCCAGGAAAATTTTCTAGCACGCTAAACTTGAGCGGCTTGTAGAAATAACCATCCCAGACAGTGCCGGATTTAGAGGTGTGGAGGCCCTGGGGCAGCAAAGAAGTGGTGGCCCCTAATTATTTTGCAAACGAGTTAAGAATTTTTCCAAAGACAAGTGTGGCGAAGTGGGTTCGAGGTTCATGAGGTTCAGGGTTCGATATTCGTTAGGAAATTTTATGTAAAGATGTCTATTATGCAGGCCCATGCTGGCTCGGGGGACAGGGGGACGTGTCCCCCTGCACCCTCTACTTAAGGCACCCTTTGGGCCTTAAGCAACGAAAGAAATTGCGAAAGAATTACATTTTCGTGTACAAGAAATTAACGTTGAAAAAGTGTTTTAAACTAAATTTTTTTTTCCTCGAATGCAAAGGTGGTTTAAAAGGGGTGGGGCGGAGGGAGCGACCGTCCCCACTTCCCCGAGTGAAAAGAAAATAATGTAAAAGATCCTATTTTACTTCCATAAAATGGATGCATATGTCAATCTTCTAACTAACTGCCCCCCCCCCCTCCCCGACAAAATTGCATTAATCCACCACTGCTCGAGTGTTCTAGTTTTTAAAATACAAAAATTTAGATTTACTACACTATTACGAAGAATGAAATGTACAAAAAGTTTAACATTTTAAATATCTATTAACTGTAATATTCCCTTTACTCGAATTGTACCTGGATGCATTGTATTGTATTGTGGGATTAAGGCCAATTATCTGCACAGGGATCTAGGCCTATGGGTGGGGTGTCCTCCATGGGGGCCTTTCTAAGGGGTCCTAACCCGTATTTACGCCAAGTTTCGGAGGAAACTACGGAAAACTCTGAACGGTTAGGTCCGCAGACGAGACTGGTTTCGAACCAGGCACCTTCCGTCTTCCAGTTCAGTGCGCTATGCACCATGCCACTGGTCAGGCCTACGCCACTGTAGATGAAGGACTGTGGTTTCTGAATGGCATCGACCCTCAGTCTGCTTTTACTTATATCAGTTAGTGAATTTTTCTGGTTTTCGATGGTAAAATACGATGTTTAAAAATATTCGTGACATTTCAGATTGATAGTGTAATTTTCTTTGTTTTTCAAAGTCGTAGCTAGGTGTCATGAGGGCCCAGTGACGTATTATTTCAATTTTGTGTGTGTGTGTGGGGGGGGGAGATTCACACACACAATCCATTTTATGGACGTAAAATATGATATTTTACTTTTTTCCTCGGAAGGCACGATCTTCCCCTCTACCTCCCTTTAATCCTTCCTTGTGAGGGTCATTGTCAAGATCTGAATTTTGTACCTCTAAGACTTCTTCTTACTTACTCTTATGCAGGAAAAGACTACTAAGAGCGCCATTCTGAGGCTTGCACCCCTGGCACCTGCCAACCTAGCTAGCTCCTAGCTACGGCACTGAGTTTGCAAATTAGTATTATGAAAGCTCTCCCTCGCCCCCTCCAATCAAAATGAAATAAAACGGAAATGTCATTTTTGCAGAAACTTGAAAGCAATTGCGTTGCTTGGGGGGGGGGGGGGGAAGCAGTTGCTCCCCTTAAATGTTTGATTCGCTAATTGGCGCAGTCGCATAAAACGCAAACCTTTTTTTTTTTATCCCTATACCTAATTAAACCTTATAATTTTTTAACCTTCAAAAGAGTAGTAGTGTTCCTTTCTAAAGACAACTACTTTGCTAGTCGAGCTCTTTAAAAAAAAAAAAGAAAAGAAAATCCTTTTTAGTAATATTATCATTTAACAAACTTTACAAGTTAGTAGTTTTTTCTAAGTACTTATAACGACGTGTAACGAAACACAAACACACATATTTTATCCCAGACTCTCATAATTTTATGCTCCTATCGCGTTTCCATATGATAAGGTCATAGCGTCAAGTAGAGAAAACATGTCTGGCCTGGGGGTCCGTTATCTGTAAACGCCCACCCCCCGATCCGTCCATAGAAATATAAATCTGTATGGCTCGAATGTTTCAGATGTACGTGTACAAGCTTTCAGAAAAAAAAAAAAGAAAAAATTTCAACTCTCACTAAATACTAGAATCTACTGTAGTATGGTGTAGTAAAAAAGGGGGGCTGTGAGTCTTCTCCATAAACAAAAAACCATCGCTTTAGCTCGAGGACTTACTGATAAGGAAGGACAGGACTTGCAGGGGGTACATTCACAAGGCACATGTTATTTCCTATTACAACTTCCTGGTTTACACGAGTCCACAAAATTACTGAGAAAGCAATGACACGGGGGGAAAAAAACCCTCCAAGGACACCCCTCGAATCTACAATGAGTTCTTCTATTTTGTTGGTTTATCCAGTTACTTTCTAAATCTGTGCTAAACCGTGAACTGCACACTCGTTTTCATTTATTATTGTCTTTTCTTTAGGAGTTACGTTTAATTTTCATTTTAACTAGATTAGTGCGACTTGTAAATATACAATTTTGTGAACTGTGTATACGTTTCTATGTATGTAAAATTTTATGTTTAAATTTTATTTAATGTATCTAATTACCAAAAAGGGTTTATAATACAAGACCTAATCAAAGAACCGAAGGTATGTTTTACTTTTATTTTCTTTCTCTTACTTAGATGTAATATAAAGCAATAAATAGTTGAACATGTATGTGCATTACAAAAATTAATTTTATGCGTGATTTTTTTTTTTTTTTCCACGAATCTTGATGAAACCAAAAGTTTATTTTTGTAAAAGTTACAATATTGTATAATCTTGAAGAAAATAGAAACAAATAAGAATGCCAATTTTCTTTTAAAATGATAATCCGGCGCTCTTGGGAAACATGTCATATTTTGTTCTCATTCAGTATTTTAAACTTTATTGTTCTAAAGTTAAAATAAATGTTTCAAAATAGCTTCTTTTTAATAATTGCTTTACATTTTCGGAGGGGGCCCTCCGCCCTCCTCAAATACTCCCCTGGTAGTTGTTTATTAGAGCAAAAGTTTTTCTAATTAAGATATCAATAGTTTTCTCTAAATAATAAATATTCTTAAATATGAATGTAATGCAAACTGAATCTGTTAGCAAAATTTGTCTCCTAAAAGTAGCGACTACATTTCAAAAGTAGTGTAGCTAACTACATTTGTCAAAAAGTAGTTGTAGTTAACTACATTTTTCGAAAAGTAGCTGTAGTTGTAGCGCGCTACAAAAAAAAAGTAGTTTTTCCCACCACTGTGGATAAGCCTGGAAGTCTCATTGATTCTGGGTTGAGTCGCCGTGATTTTTCTTGCTTATCCCGTCTTCGGACTGGTCACACGAGAACTCTTAAATTTATTGGAGGAGAAAAGGTGTTCCCTACATGCACCATCTGTAGTGAACATCAGGCTTCACCTGAGCATATTCTTACATGCATGGGTTTGTCTAAGAATGATCAGTTTTCGGCCAACACTTTACAGATTCTGGACTTTCTAAATGTTTTTAACCTGTTCAGTATTGTATATTTGTGTCCATGGAACTGTGTATTTACACTTGGGATAATAATGTTGCAGAAGTACTTTGCTTGTTTCCGGGGTTCGTCGTTCTAAAGTCTAGTTCGTGTAAAAAGTTCTAGTAAAAAGTCCACTGGTCAGGATGGAACACAACTTTATTGCTTCTAGAACTTCGTAGAACAATCAGCTGTACAAAATTTACAAGCACACTCAATCAGTAATACGCTTTTAACAGCCCGCTTAGATCAGAAGCTCTCACAAAGGCTGTAATTCTCACACAAAATAAGTCACTTTCACAGGCAGAAAGTCAGTCAAAATATTTAAGGGATATCGTACACAATCCCTTAAGACACAGCAATGAAGAATTTGCACACAGCACTTTAAAAACAGCTTCGGAAAGCAAGCCAAAATACAGGTTCTATCACAGAGCGAAGCAAGCATACTCACACTGAGAGAGCTCTTCACACACTGGGCGTTCAACCCGCACTGAACTATCGGGGCAGCGCACCCTTCTATATATATTGAAGCAGAAGCTGCGAGCAGCTTCCAGAACAGTCTATTTCTCGAAGATTCCACACAAACCGGGAACCCTGATTATGTCATAGAAATGTTTGGTTAGTATGCATTTTTAATGCGGAAAAACCAACTTTCAGGCCCCATTGGGAAAAACGCGCCAAATGACCAAAATGTCGCCAAGCTTGGCGACTTTTGGCGAAATATCGCCAAATTTGGCGCCAAAAATAAGTGAAGAGATCGAAGCACTAGGACCAATATTTCTCGTAATTAGACCAATATTTCTCGAGATTTCTAGAACCTCCATTGAAAAACAATGGGAAACCGAAACCTCCTTATCTCTGGTTCTAGTTGACGGATTTTGATGCAACAAAAAGCAAAATTTATCTATTTGAAGCGTAGAATACGAATTTTGAACTATTTTAAGCCCCAGAGCAGCGGGTTGCCCCGAAAATTCGTAACATTGCCCCTTTCCCAAGGACTGCACGTCCCGGGCAGTACAATCCCCAGTTAACAGGTCACACAAATATCTGCAGTGTATAACCATTAACAGGATCTTAACAACATAATTCAATCAAGTAATCAATAGCACAATAAGCAAATACACATAAAAAATAAATAATGAACATAACAAATAATTGCACACTAATAAATCATAAACAAATATGCATGAATGAAAACAAATATATTACAAATATGAACACTAAACATGGCGAAAGCGCTGAGTAAAAGACAGTTGAAGAAAGAGGAAGAGAAGATAAAGACAGGAGGAATTACGCCACAGGGACCATGGTCTGATATTCAAATAACTAATTACAATCGCGGCAGATGGCTAGCCGATCGTAGTGTACAACTCTTGGCTTCGAGTTAGGTGACTTACGAATCCGTACGATGACGTCATTCAGTCTATTTAGGACTGTGTAAGGGCCGTCCCACGGCGATTGCAGCTTGGGAGATAGGCCTTTCCGTCGAGTAGGATTCCATAGCCAAACTTTGTCGCCTACGTTGAACTCGTGTCCCGTAGCTTTCGTGTTGTAGCGAGTCTTCATCCTCTCCGTGTTCAGGTTGATCCGCTCCCGAACAAAATGATCCACGTCTTCAAACCGTGCCCGGAGATTTTCCATGTACTCCTCTGTCGATGAAGGCGTATCTGGAGGGAGCACCCACCGGGGGAGCCGAACGCGAAAGCGGTTTTCAACTAAGAACCCTCCAGAGGAGACCTAAAACCGCGCCGTCACGGCCAGAGGAGGAGGAACTATCAGCGGGAAATTAAAGCCAAGCGCGACACTACAACACATTTAAATTTTTAAACTAATATTTGTGCATCATAAATTATCAAACCCCTATATACATACATATACAAATATACACATCCATATTTTCCAATACAATTATAATGCTGTGTGAGGGTACAAATTGCAATCTAAACATACAACTTAAAATACATTAAAAACAAAAACAACAATATATATACATATATACACATACACATGCACACACATATACACATATATTCGTAATGTAATATAGGCACCTTCATAGAAACATTGAAGCCTTCATATAAGCATAAAATAGCTACATCCCATAAATATAAATAAGTTCATCCACATATTGCGCATCACACTAGTACTGTTATGGTAAATTTTTCATCTAAGATATTCTAAATATAGCTTCTGCAATTCAGCGTAAATAAGACATATTTGCCGTAAGTAGTTTTTACATTGCGTTAAAAATAAAAATTGTTGATATATATCCATACTATTATTAGATCGGAAGTGATGTGGCATTATGGGACAGTTTTCAAAAATATAGTGCAGTGGGTGACCCTGACGGCCGCATATACATAGATCATTATCCAGTTTTTCAATCTTATACATATAAATCGGAAAATAACCGTTGCCAGTCACAAAAGGAACAATAACAGGATGAATGATTGTTTGAGAAAATTTCACAGTTTTAATAAAATTATATGTGTAGCGACCATTACTTGAGTTAATCCATTCATCTTGCCAGGTATTTATAATTTCCTGTTTCATAAGTAAATCTATGTATGAAGTAGGATATGGAATATTGACATTTACATTATTATGATCGTGAAGTAATGGCTCTTTAGCAAGCTGGTCTGCTCTTTCATTTCCTTCGACCCCGACGTGAGCCCTAACCCAGGCAATTACAAATTCTATATGACTATTGGCGACTGCGTATCTGGAGGGCGGCCAAACACAAGATCAGCGGGAAGACGAAGATCTCTTCCGAACAGCATCTGGGAAGGTGTGAAGCCGGTAGTCTCATGGACGGCACTCCTATAGGCCAGCAGGAAGAGGGGGAGTTTCTTGTCCCAGTCCTCTTGATTCCTAGATACCAGGAGCGAGAGGTTGTTCAAAATTGTGCGATTGAACCTCTCCACCATGCCGTCGGATTGTGGGTGTAAAGGCGTAGTCTGGGTTTTGTCTAATCTGAGAAGTTGACATAGTCCTTAGGTAAAGTTTGTTCCTTGGTCGGAATGAAGTTGCAGAGGGGTTCCATATCTGGAAATCCATTCTTGCACCAGTACCTCTGCTACGGTCGTAGCTTCTTGATCGGGGATAGGAAACGCTTCGGGCCATTTAGAGAAATAGTCAATGACAACTAGGATGTATTTGTCTCCATCCGAAGTTCGCGGAAGAGGTCCCAGGATGTCGAGGGCAATCCTCTCAAAAGGCGCTCCTACATTATAACGATGTAGTTTTCCACGGCTTCGTTTCTTCGGGCCTTTACGGGCGGCACAGGCGTCACAAGCTTGACACCACTTTTCGACATCGCCTCGAGCCCTAGCCCAGTAGAAGCGTTCACGAACTTTCTGCAGGGTCTTCATTATGCCAAAATGGCCCCCAGTTAAGCCATTATGCAGCTCTTCTAGAACCTTCGGAATCCTCGAACGCGGGAGTACTAACTGCCATTGGAGCATCTTGCCGTCGTCCGACTCTCATTTACGATACAGGACTCCATTCCTCAGGCGAAGCGAATCCCATAAAGCTCAATACTGCTTTGTTGCCGGACTGCAAGATGATATTTCTTGCCAGCTGGGCTTATCGCCGGATTTTTCCATAAATTCCACAATTGGTATAAGTCGCTATCTGCTAATTGGTCCGCCCGAACATTTTCGTCACTCCAGGGATCTTGGGATGGTACCGATGATGTAACTTGGCGGACAACGGGATGTTTCAGATGGTAATTTTTCTCTACCCTGGAGCAATAGCAACAACTGTCTATGCAGGGCCTTCTCGACAAAGCATCTGCATGTCCATGAGATGCTCCTTTCCGATGACGTATTTCAATGTCATATTCCTGTAATCTCTGTATCCACCCGGCTATCTGGCCCTCTGGATTCTTGAAATTTAAAAGCCTGGTCAAAGAGGCATGGTCCGTTCGGAGCAGGAACTTTCGGCCGTACAGGTAATGATGGAAATGCTCCACGGCCTTGACGATAGCAAGAAGTTCCTTTCTCGTAACACAATAGTAACGTTCTGCCTTCGAAAGGCATTTGCTCCAGTAAGCAATCACATGTTCTTGGCCATCTATCTCCTGGGACAAAACTGCTCCGACACTCTCCTTACTTGCATCTGTATCCAGGATAAATGGTTTGTCAGTGTGAGGATACAAGATCGACGCAGATGTTAAAGCCGTCTTCAGTTCGTTGAATGCATCCTCACATTCCTCAGTCCATAGAAATTTTTGTCCACTCTCGGTCAATTTGTGAAGTGGTCTTGCAATTTGAGAAAAACCCTTCACGAATTTTCGATAGTAAGTACACAGACCGAGAAAACTTCTTAAGTCATGGATATTCTCAGGACGACTCCAGTTCTGGACTGCGGACGTCTTTTCGGGATCGGTTCGGACTCCGTGGGCGGATATTATGTGCCCGAGGTAACGTACTTCCCGACGAAACAAGTTGCACTTCGATGGACTCAGTTTCATGTTTGCCTCCTTTAACTTCTGCAGCACCTTTCGGATGTTCTCGAGATGCTCTTCGAAAGTCTTTCCGACGATGATGATATCGTCCAAATAAACAAGACATGTTTCGTAGGAAAGTCCTCTCAACACTGTATCCATGAGACGCTCGAATGTAGCCGGTGCGTTGCAGAGTCCAAACGGTATAACTTTGAACTGCCACAATCCTTGTCCCGTGGTGAACGCAGTCTTTTCACGGTCATCGGGATCAATTTCTACTTGCCAGTAGCCACTCTTCAGATCCAGAGTGGAGAACCATACATTTCCCGATAAAGTGTCCAAAGTGTTGTCAATCCTGGGAAGAGGGTAGCTGTCTTTCTTGGTAATGTCATTCAGTCGTCTGTAGTCAACGCAGAACCGGGTGGAACCATCTTTCTTCCGGACCAAAACAATTGGCGAGGCCCAGGGACTAGTCGATGGCTCGATGACGTCATCACGCTGCATCTCCTCTAAAAATCTGTTCACCTCTTCTTGTTTAGCAAACGGCAGCCGCCTAGGATGTTGTTTGATGGGAGAATGGCTGCCTGTATCTATCCTGTGTTGCGTTAACTTCGTACGACCAAAGTCATCGGAAGTACGAGAGAAGAGGTCTTCAAATTCACTTATCACTTTCACCGCAGCCCTTCTCTGTTCTGCCGTTAACTCCACGTCTTGTATTAATTCCTTCGTCAGGCACTCGGAAGATTTAGCTGTCGTTTGGCTGATGTTCTTATTTATGCAGGTAACAGGAGTGCATATCGCCAGCACTTCATTTTTCTTTATCACCTTCGACTTGTCCGTCACATTTGCTACTCTAACTGGAATTTCTGTTCTCGACAAGTCCACAAGTGTTGCTCCCACAAGTACTCCTCTGACGGAATCACTATTGTTTGGGTGTTCGATTAATCCTAGCCGGAATTTATTGCTTTCTTTAACTGTCCCAGAAATTATAGAATCAGTTCTTGGAGGAAGAGTGATATCAATCTGGGCTATTATTTGCTGAATAGGTAAAACTGCTTCATTTTTAATGTCGAACGCAACTATTTCTTCTGAGTCTGAACGAAGCTCATTATTCTTAAAGTCCAAGTTAAATTTGTGTGATTTTAAAAAGTCCAGTCCAAGAATAAAAGAGTCCGTAATATTGGCGACATATACCACATAGTCATATCTGGCATTTCCAAAAGTGATTTCCACTCTTGCTTTTCCGTCCACTTCGATCTTGTCACCTGTCACAGTCTGGAGGGTCAGTAAGGGCGGAGTCCAGATAATCTTCAAATTTAATTTCTTGGCCAGATCTGTCCTTATGATGGTTACATTCGCTCCAGCATCAATCACCATGTTTCATGGAGAACCATTAACGTATCTGAGTACAAATAGTCCATCACTGCCGCCATTCACTGATGAAATCTGTAAGACTTTCAAACGAGGCTTTTGAATATCCTCAGCCTCTGTTCCTGAAAGTCGTCTCTTTTCTGTCTTCCTTCGTGGGCTTCTCTGGTGCATTGATAACTGCGATCTTTACGACGAGAGTTCTTTGTGCGTCACAGTATATTTCGTAAATGCCCCTCGCTGTTGCACTCCAACATTTCACTTTTTCTGGCTCTGGACTATTCTGTCGTTCCACCAGATTTTCAGGGTCTTTATTTTATTCTCTAATCTCTCCATTTCTCCATCCGTAGGCCCCTCCTGGAGATGCAGGGATCCCGTAACTTAACGTCAATGTGCGTTATACACATTTCGTTATTCGGTTACAATTCATTACGTTATTCACAAGTCCGAATAACCGTAAACTTTCCAAATCGTTCTATCACGAATTAACGTTATAATCTTAAC